>CAJNJA010013328.1:620-12709 GCA_905231915.1 Symbiodinium necroappetens | reverse complement strand
ACTAGGGTCCCTTTTAGGGTCCATTTTTAAAGGGTGCTGCACTATATTTGGGACCCAAAAAGGGACCCCCTAATTTCGAGACCTACCCACATTGCTCCTAGGCTCGAGCCTCCCAGGCTAAGTATTGCGTCTCCCGTAGCGCGGAGGCCTTCTTTTTGCCGCAAGCTCCCTGATATAGGGCATATTGCCTTGAAGCGTGTAGGGCCTGGGGGCTTAAAAGGGTCGTCGTCGTCCTAGAAGTAGCAGTCGTGGTAGTAATGATAAAGGTAGTATAGTCATTGCTATAGGTGTGGTAATCGGTAATAGAAGTAGTGATAGGTGGTGGAGGAGCGCGGCAGCAGGAGCAGCAACAGCAGGAGGAGAAGTAGGAGATGCAGTATGAAGTCTTTCAGTAGTGAGAACTAGCCTCGTGGTGCTGAGGCAGAAATACGGTACTGTAGCAGAAGCAGCGGCAGCAAGAGGACCAGCAGTACGAGGAGAATACGTCGTCTACATGTTGCCGGCCGGCGGCGGCAGAAGCAGCAGCAGCAGCAGCAAGTATTTCGATGGGGGATACACAGATTTCGCATTCATTGTTGAAGGAAGCAACTTTTTGTTTTAATATACTGAACTTGGAATCCTTGCAAAATACTACAAGTTTTAGCTGTTTCTATAGTGCTCAAGAAGTAGGTTGTTCCAACTAACTACGCCTTCGGTTTAAGGCTGCCAGTAAGGCCGCCGTCCTCTGGCGCCGGTCTTGTCTTGGGGTTTTACGGCTATAGTGCTTCCGTGGACCCGAAATGACCTGCATTTTTAAGGACTTATTTATATATATATATATATTGGATACATAATCAGGAGCTCTAGAAAGGTAGTAATTGTATAGGTTCCGGGTAGGGATTAGGGTGTAGGGCCTTGCTGCACGACAGCCTCCGCACATTCAGTGGGAAGAGCGGCCTTGTTTCTTGCACGGATTCGGTGATATTGCACTTGAGGTTCGAACCACTCATGCATCAATCTCTCGAACTGGAGTCTAATGGACACAGCTGTATATAGATACAAAATATACAGACATGGATATGGGTATAGGTATACGTGTAAGTAAAGACACAGTGCCGACACTCTCAGCTCTTACTTGTTCGGAGATGCTGCATGGGCAGGTTTGTCTCCTGCAATATCGCATGGCCCTCCTGGCCATGAACTTACACTGCGGTGGGCTGGGAATGAACGATCTCGGCTCAACTCTTTAAGGCTTTGGGGTTGGTGTCTTGCGGGCTAGGGCTTTCGGGCTTCGGGTTTAGGGCTTCGAGGCCTCAGTTTTTACAGGGCTCCGGGGCGAAAGGCACGATAAAAGGACCTGGGAAGCCAGCACGTAGAGAATGCCTGGTTTAGGGTTTACCTGTAGCCGAAAAGACCTACCTTTTTTACGAAACTATTATTATAGAAACCATAATAAGGAACCCTAAAGCGGTAGGGTCTTTTCGGTTACAGGGTAGGGTTTAGGGTTTCGAAGCCCCGAACTTCAACCTGATCTTGTGCTGATGCTTGGAGCTTCCAAGCCACTTCTGGCCTATATGTCTGGATCTCACAATGTCAACGTGAGCCATATACATCAACCTCGCTATACCTTTCACACTACTCAAGCGCGCCTAGACTCTGAATCCCGATCCGATCCCTAAACCCCAAACCCCCTTAAGCCCTAAACTCGAAAGTAAGCACCTGCTCATTCCGAGCCAAGCCGTAGTGTCCCTGCAGCATCGCCACGGTCGGCGCTTGTTGCAGAACGGTGAAGCTTTCGGGTACGTTTGGGTTTAGGAGTGTAGGATTCAGGGTTTAGAGTTTAGGGGCTCCAGGTTTCAGTTTTCGGGTACGTTTGGATTTAGGAGTTTAGGATTTATAAGAGTAACCCCTAAACTCTAAACCCTATAGGGTCTAGCCTAAACCCTAAACCCCTAAACCCTATTAGAGTTCAGGGGTTATTGATTTCATCACTGACAGCTTGAAATCCAACCTGGAGCGCTTCATGCGGAATTTGAGAAAGGACGCCCGGACGCGTCAAACCAAACCGCAAGTACCTGAAACCAAACCGCAAGTACCTGAACCCTAAACCCTAAACCCTCAACCCTAAACTCTATCCCCCAACCCAAAACCCTAAACCCCTCAAGCCTAAACCCTAAACCCTAAACCAGACCTTACCAGAAAGCCTAAACCCTAGGCCACCGACCTGAAAGCCCTGAACCCTAAACCACCAACCCCTAAACCTTAAATCCTGTCGCAAACCCCAATAAGTCAAAGGCAGTATGCTGCTTGGGGCTTAGTTGTTTTTTTTGGAATGCCGTTTGCCACCCGCAGAATTTGGGTTTATGGTTTAGGGTTTAGTGTTTAGAGTTTAGGGATTTCAGTCGCGACGTGTGTACTTGGTGGCAACATCGACCCAAGTAGACGGATCGTTGTTGTGAAGGGGACACACTCCTATCCAAAGGCATAAGCTCTACACCCTAAGCCTAAACCCTATAAACCCTAAACCTAAACCCTATAAACCCTAAACCCTATCCCCCAACCCTAAACCCTTTGAAGCCTAGACCCCTAAAGCCTAAACCATAACCGTAACCCCAAAACTCTAAACCCCCAAAACCCTGAACCCTAAACCCTGAACCCCTAAAGCCTAAACCCCAAAACCCCTAGACCCTAAACTCCAAACCCTAAACCCTAAACCCCCAAAAACTCTAAACCCCCAAAACCCTGAACCCTAAACCCTAAACCCCTAAAGCCTAAACCCAGATGGGAGCTAGTTCGGAACCTCGGGGCAGTTCTTTGTGGTACTTAGAGACTCCGGAGACCTAGGTAGGTAGCTTATAAGTTGGAAGGTTGGGGGTTTAGAGTTTAGGGTTCAGGGTTTAGGAGTTTGGGGTTTAGTGTTTAGGGGTTTGAGGTTCAGGAGTTTAGGGTTTAGGATGACGGGGTTTAGGATGTAGGGTTGAGGGTTCTCGCCACGATGGCTGCAACAAGTTGTCTTGTCCCGGTGTGTGTGCTGCGAATTCGCTCATCAAAGAGACTTGAATAACAGGGGTTGCTGCTGGAGAATTGGGCTTTTGACTCTGCGTATCCATCGTCGGGAAACCCAATATTGCGGCCCCGAGTGCTCAGAACTGGATCTTGGTGCAGATTCTGGTGTAATTGCAGGGGGAGTACACTGAGTATACTACTATTTGCGCTACCGGATACTTGAATATAATTTTATACACTATTGTGCACTATTACATACTCTTATATACTATAAACCCTAAACCCTAAACCCAGATATTACTCGTAATAGCGACCCAGCAGGAGCTGGAAGGAACCGGTTTCGCGATGCGGGTGCCCGGTTTTAAATACTTTGGTCCTCGGATAAGGGCTCAGGGTTTAGAGTTTAGGGGTCTAAGGCTTAGGGTTTAGAGTTTAGGGGTCGAGGGTTGAGAGTTTAGGGTTTAGGGGTCTAGGGTTGAGAGTTTAGGGTTCAGGGGTCTAGGGTTGAGAGTTTAGGGTTTAGGTGTCTGGGGTTTGGAGAGTTTCGGGTGGAGGGCCCTGGGGTTTAGGGTTTAGGGTCTTCGGGATACCCAGATTGTCAACCACCCTCGTTCAAGGCTTCAGTTTGGGGTTAAGGTTTCGTCTTTGGGCCAAGGGGGTCAAAACGTTGCGTCTGAATAAGTACCTCTATGAGACCAGAAGGAACATATCAAGACTATGCCAAAGTGCCTTCCCGTCTTTCAGGGCTCATGCAGGGTTTAGGGTGAACGGCTCCAGGGTTTTGGGTAAAGCCCTAAACCCGAAGCCCTCTAGGCTCCTTGTACCTTTACAGTAGATACTTTGGCTTTAAAGGGGTCCCTAGAAAAAAGGGACTTTAAGGTCTAAGTATCTACTATATGGGCACATGGAGCCTTAGGGCTTACGGCTTGGGAGTTAGGGTCGAGGGTTTAGGATCCTCAGGGCTCTTAAGGTCTAAGGATCCTTAGACCCTTCAGGTTTAGGATCCTCAGGGCTTAGCCCATAGGCCCCTAAGTAGTTCCTTTTTAGGGCTTATTTTTCTTAGAAACCTATAAGGTAGATCCCAAAAAGGGACTACTTTGGCAGGGGCCTATGGGTAAACACTAAACCCTAAACCCCAAAAACCCTAAACCTTAAACCCTATACCCCGAAACCCTAAACCCATAGACCCTAAAGATCCTCTTTCTCCAGCGTTGCCCGCAACTCGCATCAGGTGCCAGCGGCGGGAAGAAGTCCTCAGCGCGGGGTTTGCGGATCGCGGAAAGGGCTTAGGGTTTAGGGTTTAGCTGCTGCTACTACTGAGGTGACTGCTACTACTACCACTGGTGCGTACTGCACTACTTACTACTACTCCTCCTCCTGCTGCTGCTACTACTACTGCNNTACTACTACCACTACTACTACTGCTGAAATAACTCCTAGTGCTTATACTTCGACTAGTCCTAATCCTAGCAGTACCCTGTCCCCTCGTCCCTTAGTGAAGAAGTCGCCTGTTCCTGGTCCTGGTCCGTCCCAGCCCCAGCCGTCTTACTCCTATTCCTGCTGCTGCTACTGCCATTTGTGCGACTTCTGCTGTGGCCACAACTATTTCGACACATTTAGCAGTGCCAATCATCATTGCTATGACGTCTTGCTCGATGTCTCTTATCATCCGTCCAAACTGTGAAGGCTGAACCTCAACCCGACTCCCCACAGAAGGCTTTTAGGGTTCCTCAACCCGACTCCTCGCAGAAGGCGTTCAGGGTTGGAAGGTCGTAGGCTTAGGCTGGTTCTTCGACCCCCCCCCCCCCCCCCCCGGCCCTTTTCTGGTTTTGATTTTTTTTGTATAACACGAAGCCAAGCCGCACTTCAGCGACCATTGCATCCCGTGCATACTTCGTCCTGAGGACCGTTCCATTGCGAGCAGGGCACCTGCCGGCGGCGACATCCCGGGTAACAGGCGGGGAGGTGTGCCGTACCTTGGCCCAATGGTACCTTGATCTGAGTATTCATCTTCTTCACTTTGGGCTCAATCAAGGTACTGCTGTCATGCAGGGTCCAGGTACGGTAAAGTTTCGGGATGCTCGATTTCTTCGATTTTCGACTCTTAACCACGAGAAAAAATTGATTTTTGAATGCTTAAGCTTCTGGGATTTGGGAGAAACATGACCTTGAGTCAGCTGTGGAATGAATGAGCACGCCAGGGTTAATTCGAGGTGCCACTCTGAAAAATGCTTGTGAGTCGTGAAGGCCGAACCTGGCGTCCTAAGAGTTTACCGGTGTGGATATGAATATCAACCCCACTGTTGCGCGGGCAATGCGAGAACAAACATGTGCAAGATGCACGTCTGACCCCGCTGGCATGCAACAGTCAGGTCGGCTGTTTAGCATCGCGTTGAACCGAGCCCACACACACACACAGAGACAGACAGTTGCAATGAAAGCAATGCCGCTTCGCCACGACCGAGGAAGAGTAATGCAGACCCCTGCTTGATGAACTGCCTGTCTCTGAGGTCCTAAATATCAGGATCCCGAGTCTGTGTATATCATCATGATAACCCTAAACTCCATAAACCGCCAAACCCTACAAGTACTGATAATTATCCAGGCCCATATATTAGGGCTTAGCGGTTAAGGCTGTATTAGGGGTCTACTACACTCACTTGGAGATAAGAACGTCATCTTTTCAATTGCTAAATACTTACCCTAAGCCCTCCACCCTTAAACCCTAGGGCCCTAAGCCCTAAAAAACGGCCGGACCTGCTCAAAAGTCACCTCTGCATTGTCCCAGTCTAGTCCGTCGGTTGTGCTGGTGATTTGGCGGTGGTAGTCCTGGCATGAAAGCACCCCAAACCCGAAGCCCTAACCCTTAAATCCTGAACCCTAAACCCCAAACTCTAAGCCGCTGCTCTACAGTCCGTGGGAGCTTGCTGTGAAGCGTCTGGCGGAGCTGAACCTTGGGTACACGCACCAGCCCCGAAAATTGAAATTCTACTCGTAGGAAACTGTTAAATGTGTAGTTAGACTAGTAGTGGTAGTAGTAGTAGTAGTAGTGGTGGTAATAGTAGTAGTGGTGGTAGTAGTAGCAGCAGTAGTAGTAGTAGTAGTAGTAATACTAGTAGTATACTAGGAAGGTTGGGACAGGACTCATGACATGCGCATGCAATCAAACCATCCGTTTGTGCCCGAAGTAGCAAAAATCTGCTTATGCTATCTGTTGACACGGCTCAGCTTGAACAAGAACTGTCAAGCTTCCAACCACCGACGCAGCCCCCAAACCACGAATACCGCAAGTCCATTGCGGACCTGTCCTGCAAGTCGAAGTGGGCCGGATATCCGAACCTGTAGTTTAGCGCTTAGGGTTTCTTGTTGGGGAGGTTAGGATTTAAAGATTCAGGCTTGAGGGGTAGGGTTTACCGCTAGCCCCAAACCCTACAAACATCGTAGGATATGCCCCCGTTATTGCGGGCTCTATCGCCCGAGACACTGGGCTGTAGGCTCCCGGTCGGGGTTTAGGGGGTGTTGCAAGCATCAACTGATACGGTTGATGAGATAAACCCTGCATTACCCATAATAAGGAATATACCATAATTCCCATAGTTTAGGGTCCTTAAGGTAATGCAGGATGTATATCATCAACAGTAGTTCTCGTAGGGGTCTGTGAGCATAGGGTCACAGTCTTTGGGCTTTCGGCTATCCGATAATGCACACGGACCCTAAACCTACGCGCTACCCATAGGCTCCTAAGTAGTTCCTTTTTTGGTTTCTGTTTAGGATTCTTATAAGGTAACCCAAAAAAGGAACTACTATGGAGACTATGGGTAAACTCTGAACCCAGGTTCTCCGGTTGCTAAACATTAAGACACTTTTAGGGTTTAGGGTTCAGGGTTTGAAGACACTTGCCGGATGTATCTCTGACAAGAAGCACTGTAGTCATATGAAACCTGAAATGAGACTTTGGTAAGTTTCAAGGGGCTTAGGTTTAGAGGGAAGACGGGTTCTGGGTTTCAGTCGACATAGCACTTACAGGGCCGACCCAAGATTTGTCCAGATGTTCTACAAACCATCCCAGGTATTTGCTACAGTTTCTATATCCGGGTCGGAAATGCGGTTGATGATATAAATTCTGCATTACCCATATATAATAAGGAATTACTCACTTGCTCGCCTTCTTCTGCTTCTTCCTCTGCTCGGGCTTGGCATGTACCTCGTCCGTCTCCACGACCATCTTCTCCTTCAGCTCCGCCACCCACCCGGCAACGTCCCAATGGAGGAGTTCATCGTAGGCAGCCGGGGTCTTCTTGCTGGACGTCTGGGGTGAGAGCGTTGATGGTCTTGAGAAGGTCCTTGAGGGCATGCTTCCCGGAGGCCGGCTGGAACTCCCACAAGTCATTAAGGGCCAACTCCAATGCGACGCAGCTGTCGGACCGAGCCGGAGGTCGCTTCTTTGGCGAGGGCGTCAAGTCAATGAGTTTCGGGCGCGAGCTGCTGGCCGCAGCTGCCTTTGGCGCAGCCCGCAGGCGTTGGTTCTGCACCCTCTCCACCTCGCGGCCGTGTAGAAGTGCGCAATGCTGCGCCCGCTCACCGTTTCCTCTATTAACTCTTTGTGGGCAGCCTATCAGATATGTTTCCAAGGGTTAACAATTCCACATAATGACAAAAGGGCGAGGTGGTTGTGGGCGTAAACAAGTACTTTACTCCACCCGCCGTAGCTAAACCCTTGCACACAACTGCAGAATACCTCTCACGTCCAATTTTTCACCTGCCCCGTTAGCTGAATTAAACGGGCTGGTAGTGGGGGGTTTTATACGTCATAATGCAAACCACACCTCCCCATCATAGCTTGACCCAGTTACCATAATTCCACATAGTTTAGGGTCCTTAAGGTAATGCAGGTTATATATCATCAACAGTCTGACAACAATTGTCCCATCCAAGTCCCTGTATTTACTGCTTATGGAGCAATGTGATCCCAAGCCCAAGTCGAACAGGCAAGGTCCCTGGAAAATATGCCAGTTTAGGGTTTGGGGTTTAGGGGTTTAGGGTTCAGGGTTTAGGTGTTTAGGGCTTAGGGTTTAGGGCCAATTGCAGCACCGGTCTAGACTAGAGCCCTCTAGAATTCTAATTCTCAAGCTCACATATCAAGGTTTCCTCGTGCCAGTTTGTCGGCATGAATCTGCAAAGCAAGCAGAACACGTGAGACTCTGTTTAGGATTTAGGAAAAGGTTTGGAGATTGTGGTTTCCGATACCCCATCGAAAAAATGGCACTCGATCATCATACAGCTCTCCTGTTCCCTCCAACCGTGTTTGTGATTGTCTGGAGCCTCCTAACTGCAGCAGCCTTTCGCTCTCAAAGAAGGTCTGTTTCGAATGGTTTAAGGTCGAGGTTTCGAGGCAAACCCCAAACCCTTAACCCAGGAACGGTACGGTTGACCGAGAGGCTGGTTCGTGTTGCCAGCCTTCTTGCACTTGTGGGGGTTTGCCTTGCCTCGGCGTAGCTACGGCCTAGGGTTCAGTGCTTCAGGCTTAGGGTGGTCAGCGCGGGTGCAAAGCTGAGCGTTTCGGGTCTTTATGGGGCTTTTGAGGGAATATGAATAGGTTTTCCGAAGCCTAAACCCTAAACCCTAAACCTAAAGCCCCTAAACCCTGAATCCCACCATTCGACCGGGAGATGCTGTCGTGTTGGAATTCGAAGAGTCCGTCTTTAGGGCTCCAAAGTTTTAGGGGTTCTACGGCTTCAAGGGTTCAGGGTTTGGGGCTTAGGGGTTTAGGGTTTACATAGGTAGAAAGTTGAAGTTGCTGAGAGGTTCGGAGCAATTTGCGAGGACTCCCAGAATTACCCCCCAAGTGCCAGAGTTGCGTAGCCGGTAGCAAAATCCATTCAAAGTGCAGTATCTGGGACCGAAAATCCGAGATGCTACTCGCCGACTGTGTGGAGTCTCTAGGCTCGAAGCCCCAAATCCTACGCCCTTACCCATAGGCCCCTAAGCAGTTCCTTTTTATGGTTTATATTCAGAATCCTATAAGGTAAGCCCAAAAAGGAACTACTTAGGGGCCTATGGGTAGCTTTCATACCCCTAGAAAACCAGAGCCCCTACTGCTAATGGACCTTGATAGGGCCATAACATGATGCCGCAAGGCTCTTTCATAAGGCCCTGTTACTACTCCGCCTGAATGTAAACCCTGCAAACCCTCTGACCTGAACTCTGCACCGACTAGCTTCGATTCAACCATACGCGGCTGGGAGCTCCGAAGTAGCCTAGGATTTACTTGGAGGCCCTTCTAAAGATCATGGTTATCAATACCTTCCTAAAGCGTTCGTAGTATCGCCTAGAAACCCTAACATAATCCCACAGGCGATTTTACTAGTCCTTCCTACTGGCTCAAAAGAGCATCTGCATAATCTCTCAGAGCACTCACTACTAAGTACACTACTAAAAGGTATCATACAGGGGCCTCAATCTTTCGACAAATGGTTTTGGGGGTATGGTATTCTTGCGCAATAAATGGACCTACTAGAAGGAGGTATTCTCTCTAGAATCCTACAAGGTAAAACAAAAAAACTACTTAGGGGCCTATGGGTAAAGCAGAACAGTCAGTAACCAGGTGTCTGGTCTGCAAGGCGGAGCTCTGAACCCTGAACTCTAAACCCTGAACCCTAGACCCTAAACCCTTAACCCTAAACCCTGAACCCTATAAGCCCTTAATCCTAAACCCTGAACCCGAAACCCTGAACCCTAAACCTTGAACCCTAAAGCCTCATCAGGAATCCTGGGTGTAGGGTCTCCTGTTGAAGGCCTGGAGACTCCTACCGCCTATCGCGACAAGCAAGCCCCAAAAGGGTCACACTCCATCAACGGTGGAGTGCTTAGGGTTCCGGGTTTCGGGTTTAAGGATTGGGGTTTAGGGTTTAGGGTTTGGGGTTTAGGGTTTGGGGTTTAAGGTTTCGTAAACCCTTAAATTAAAACACTCCATCTGCTGAGATCTGGGCAATCCTGCCACGACATGTGCCTTGGCTGCTCTGCGCAAGCCCACGGCAAACAGCTTTGCAGGGCTCTCAAGCTCGGGTTTGGGTTATGAGACTGCGGCAAAAAAACACAGAGAGCCCAGTACACCTAATGGCGAATACACCTTCAACCATGATAAGGAGCCCATAGTTTAAGGTAGTGGCATGAGGCTCTCAGGACGGAACCGGGCTTGCAGACTTTAGAGTTTTGGGGTTTAGGCTTGAAGGGCTTGGGGTTGTGGGGTCAAGAGCCTAGTTTGCTAGTTTGGGGAAGACACGTTCTCAAGACCTGCACGAACAACAAATGCAGCTCTGCATCTAAAATCTAAACCTCATTGATGATGTCGCAAAGACAAAGCCCGCTCCGATCATGCAACCCTCCACACCCTAAGCCCCCAAGGACAAAGCCCGCTCCAATCACGCAACCCTCCAAACCCAAAGCCCTAAAGCCCTAAAGCCCTAAAGCCCTAAAGCCTAAAGCCTAAAACCTAAGCCCCAAAGCCCGAAATCCTACAGCCAAAAAGCCCTCGGATTCCTTATAAAGCCTGAAACCTGAACCCACTCGACCCTGATTGCCTAACGCCCGAAGCCTGACAACAACGCCCAGCCGCTGGCTGCACCAGTTCGGTCCCTTCGGATAATCATAGCCTGGGCTAGGGGTACAGGGGTTTAGGGATTTAGGGATTTAGGGATTGAGAGGGGTTTAGGGGGTTTAGGGGTTTAGGGATTTAGTGTTTAGGGTGTTTGATTTAAGCCTTGCATTGTGTTGCAGGCTTTCGAAAGCCTGTTAGGGCTGTTAGGGTCTTGCGAGATGTTGCTGGGGTCTCATCAGGCTTTGCAGGTGATTGTTAGGTGCATTCTTTACCATTTACATGCTGCAAAAAGCTTTCCCCTGACACAACAAATCGCGGTGCGGCCAAACATGCCTCTACCCTAAACCCTGTGCCCCAATCCCTGACTGTAGCATCACTTTCAGCATGGTGGACAGCGGTGGGCGTGAGGACATGTCAGTATGGAATCCCCCAAGGTGCATTTAAACATTCCAAACGAATCCGCTTACTCCCGGCATACGCTGACCTAGAGCTACAACGTCATCGGTAGTTCTTGCACTGCCAGTCCGAAACGCTTGGCCCTGCTATGATCCTATGCTCCAATGGTTTAGGGCCAAGGCTTATAGGCAAAATAACCCTAAACCCTAAACCCTATAAAGTCTTAGAGTCATTTTAATTTTAAGGGTCCTACACCCTATAAACTCTTAGAGGCATTTAAGAGAGTTTCGGGGTTTAAGCGTTGCAAACCTCTGCAACTTCGACTCTAGGGGGTGCAGGTTCCGCAGCATCTGCAAAAGCGAGCCTTGCATGGCAGCAGCTGTGCATTGGGTTTAGGGTCTATAGGGTTTAGGGGTTTAAGGTTTAGGGTTTAGGGTCTATAGGGTTTAGGGGTTTAAGGTTTAGGGTTTAGGGGTTGAGGGTGTAGGGTTTAGGGTTTACTCCTCTGGCTTCAGGCTTTGGAGGAGCCTTTCGATGCGAAGCCCGGCCTCTTCAAATCGAAGTTGCATCGGGAGTGATTCGTTCGCGAGCCTGCATGTCTGCATGAAGGACAGGAGCTCGCCGATGACCGCACCTCTCCTTGAAGCGCCGCCGGCGGATGCCGACGATCCAGGGCTGGGGTCTGCTTCCGATGTGGCCGTCACTTACGACTCCCCAAATTCCGCTGCCGAAGTGCCGGCCGGCTCTCCATGCCCCCAGAGAACCCAATATCCCTTAATTAAGGAATATACCTTAAATCATACCTTAAATCATAATGCCCCTATAATTTAAGGCATGTTCCTTAATTCCTTAAGTAAGAGGTATTGGGCTCTCTGGGCCCCTCTAGCTGCTCTCGCTTCGGTGCAGCCAGCACCATGAACCTCACGTGGAGCAGCCAGCGAACCTGGAAATGAAGAAAAGCTGAGGCCTAGAAAGAAAGAGCCGGAACTTATAGAAAAGGGGTCTAGGGCTTGGGTCTGCAATATCATTACTTCATTAACGGCTGTCCCGGCATCGGCCGTCTATATGTACAAAGATACATACATCTCTACATATACATACATACATACAT
>CAJNJA010013326.1:0-12710 GCA_905231915.1 Symbiodinium necroappetens | reverse complement strand
ATCCAAAACCCTGAACCCTAAACCTTAAACGCCTTAAACCTTAAAACCCCTTGAGGGCGACAAGCAAAAAAAAGAGGAGCCGGGCCTCAGCAGGACTGGTCAAGTACTCGCCAGTCTCGAGATCTAGGTCCTCGTCTGGCGCCTCTGAAGGGGTAGGTTTCATTAGGGGGGTTTAGGGTTCAGGGGTGTAGGGGTTTAGGGATTCGGGGTGTTGGGTTTAGCGTTTAGGGGTTTTGGGTTTAGGGGTTTTGGGTTTAGGATTTAGAGTTTAGCGGTTTAAGTGTTTAGGGGTTTGGGGTTCAGGGTGCGCTTAGACTTTAGGGATTAGAGTTGCGTGCCCTTGGGGCTTAGGAACTAGAGTCATGATTAGGGCATGTATACTATATATTTCTAAATACTTGTCGCCCCCCAAAATAAAGTACTTATAACACGGCTTCCTACAACCTACAAGGTGATGTTTCAGGCCCTGGGGAGCAAGGCTTTTGAATGCGTAGAGTTGGGGGTTCGGTGACCGAGAGTGGTTGAAGGGCCTTTGGTTTTCGGGGAGTTCTTATCAGTACCCGGGTCGTTTACTGGCAGTGCGGCTGTAAGGGATTTCTGTATAAGGTTCTGCTATCTGCATGGGTGTCTGGGCTCTACTCAGGGGTTTACAAATCCGTACTGCTTAACTGCGGGGCTTGACCGCATGCACAACATGACCAAAAAAAACCGTGCAGAGCCAATGCGCCACAATGCCCGCATGACACCTGGGCTCCAGTCATGACGGCCAGGAATGCTTACAGAGTGCGGCCACTCCAATGAATCCAAAGTTGCACCTCTACCTTTCACTCTACACCGCCTGAAACAGTCCCAAAGCTTACAGCCATACACCACCATGCGCCGATTCATCCTCCCGAGTACGTTAAAACCCACAAGCATGCTCCGAAACGCGAGCTGGCACCACAAAACAGATCGCTTCAATCACAAGCTCTTGAAGACCAGCAAAAGGCCTAGTTACCAAACCCCGTTTAGCGTGCAATGAGACCTGCGAATGTCCTTTCGGAGCCAAAATCAGCCAAAATCAGCCAAAATCCCCTATCTAATCTCCAGAAATAAACACACATATATATGTATATATATATATACACATCATACGTAAAGACAGAGAGCGAGAGAGACTCTATAAACTACTATCTGTATATATGTGTATATATATACACATATACATATATGTGGCTGCGTATGGTATGTACACACACATATATAGATAGATAGATAGATAGATAGATAGATGGATGGATGGATGGATGGATGGATGGATGGATGGATGGATGGATGGATGGATGGATAGATGGATAGATGGACAGATGGATAGATAGATAGATAGGTAGGTAGATAGATAGATAGATAGATGTACTACAACTGTATGTGTGTGTATATATATATATGTATATGTCTACGTATGTATGTACTTATGCATAGTCGACAGACACCCGCGAAAGGCCTCCTTCGAGGGGGCCTCGCTACGGTTCGTCGTCCTGTGCAGCTTTGGGGCTGAGCTGCGGGTTGGGAATCCTAAAGCCGCACAAAGCGCGACTATGAGAACCCAATATACCTTAATTAAGGAACATGCCTTAAATTTTAAATTATAGGGGCCTTAATATTATGATTTACGGTATATCCCTTAATTGAGGGGTATTGGGTTCTCTGGGGACTATGAAAGTTACATGTGGGCATGGGAGAACAAACCTGCAAGACGCTTAACGACACCTTGTTCAAGGGAGCCTGCCTGAAGAAAAAGAAGGCCGTGAACCCTAAACCCTGAACTCTAAACTTTAAAACCCTGACCCCCAACCTCTAGAACCCTGAGCCCTTAGCCCTAAGCGCTGATCCTTTTTCCCTAAGGGAAAACCTCCGCGAGGCCTCGTGGATTGTGCACCGCCCCAGTCCCGGAGCACCCGCGCGACCGAGCTGCGGCGAGATGTCCTTCGGGTTTTCGATAGAACCGGAGTCTAGGGCTTAGGGTCTAGGGAAACAGGTGCTGAGATAGACTTTACTAGAACTGTGAAAAGGAAGCCTAAAGAAAAAGATTGGTGAGTAAAAATATATAAGCCCCTGCAACGATTTTTACCCTGACCCCTAGACCCTAAACTCCAACACCCCAGAACCCTACGCCCGGACGGCAACCCCAAAAACCCTAAGCCCCGAGACGGTAAGCCCTAAAACCCCTATGCAGGGAAGCCCCAAGCCTTCGTCACAGCTCCTGCGGGCTAGGCCTTACTTGGAGAATGACGGGACTTCGGAACTTAAAGCCTTCCTTGTAAAGACTTAACGGGGACTTAAAGGCTTCCTTGAAGACCCAAAGGGCTCCTGAACCCTATATCCTAAACCCTAGCCCCTATAGGGTTTAGGGTTTAGGGCTTTTGCACCTCTCTGAGGCGCTTCTGCAACACGGCCGGCATGGATGCCAGGAGGCGGCTGTTTGCCGGCTTAGGGTTTAAGGGTTTAGGGGTTTATGCAAGACGCCCGCGGACCATCCAAACGAGAAGCACGCAAAGATGTTGAACAGGGCGACATATAACGTCATAATGTCGGACTACCGATAAAATGGAATTCCTACTTAGTACGCTGCGCGCGCTTGTAGGATGCACAACAGGAACATGACGCGGAACTGCCGAACTAAATGGGCCACAAGGACACCGCATGGCTCCTGCTAGGTGTGGCCGCAGTGCGGCCGTCTAATATTCTACACAGTTGGTTGTCTCACCAGACGAATTTCCTTCGGAACGATTCGCACTGGTGGGACCGGTTCTGTCCAGAGATTTCAAGGAACTTTGACGCTGAATAGCCGAATCCAACGACGCCCGGCGGCTCACTTCCTTTAGTGCACGAAGAAAGGTCTTCATCTGCTATCCCCAAAGTGGGTCGACACAGGCGGAGGGCCGAGTAGAAGCGACTCCGGGGTTGGTAGGGTTTAGGGCTTTGGGGTTTAGGGTTTAGGGTTTAGGGTTTAAATTTAGGGTTTAGGGTTTAGGGTTTAGGGTTTAGGGGCTCCGGGGTGTAGGGTTCGAAGCTTTCAGGCTCCAGGGTCTTAGCACGAAAACTCCTTTGAAGCTTTCGGGTTGAGGCTTTAGGGTTTAGGGCTTAGGGTGGAAAGCGGCGGTCTCAGGTTGAGGGTTTGCAGCGGTTTATGCCACATCCGGAAGCGGCAAAAGACATGGTTTAGGGTTTCGGGCATCCAGCACCACAAGCACAAGTCTACCGCTACTTGTTACGCCTTCCGTTTTCGTTATTCTGTGGGGGGGGGGGGGGGCAAACACAGGCCTGGCAGGAGACACCTGAAATCTAACAAACAACAAACCCTAAACCCTAAACCCTAAAACTCTAAACCCTAAACATCGAATCCTGAAGCCCTGAAGCCCTAAGCACCAAACGGCTGAGGGAGGCGAAAGCCGCACTGGAAACCATGCCAGCGCCCAAGGTTTACAGCCTAAGCGGTACATTAGTCCTAACGGCCCCAATCTAAAGGAAAGTTAACAAAGCAACAACAAAGTCGTCTTAACTAATGTAGATAAGATTTTCGGTCATGCTTCACGATAGGAAGGCGGCTGTAACCGAAACGTCCGCTGCTCAAACCCCGAACCCGAAAACTCTTCCGTGTCCTAAACCCTGAAGTCCGAAACACAAAACACTACCCTGCTCGAATGCCGTTGTTTAGGGGTTTAGGGTTTAGGGTTTAGGGTTTACCATAACCTAGTTCCAACCCCAAGAACAACAACGCCTCTAGCAGAATGCCCTCTAGTCTAAGGTTGAAACCCTGGGCCCCTAGTATGGGCCCCTAACCCTGGGATCCTTATACACCTACTATGTACCCCAAAAATGTACTTTTAAGGGTCCCTAGAAAGGCCTAAGGGTCCATATTAGGGGCCCATACTTCTAACCGTAGATCGACGCTAGACTCCATCATCCATTATGCCGCATTATGCCGCTTGGCCCGGATGGGTGACGGATGTCCTTGGAATTGCTGGGGCAGAAACGCGCGACCAGAGATGCTGCACGATGCCTTGTTGCAGAGCTGTAGGGCTACTACAGGGGTCTATATACATGATTATAGTAAGTATCCCTGACCAGGGTCAGAATAAGTATACCACCAAACCCTAATATACTTCTTATTTATTGAAGGACGAAAGTCTGGTTTTCAGAACTCAGGCGTTCGGGGTAGCTACTTGGGGCCAGCTGTCTGGACTGACTTAAGATGCCTGCGAAGACCAGCGTAGCCGCTGCTGAACCCCACACCCTAACATCCAAACCCGACACCCTGCACCCGAACCTGTCCCAAACGGGAAACCCTAAACCATAAACTCAATTGAAACCTGATGAAACCCTTCGAAACCCTTGCAATAGAACCCTTACAGAACCGGATAGGACAGCGCTCCTACTAAACCCTAAACCCTAAACCCTAAACCCCTAAACCCTATTCGAGAGTTCCTTCGCCCGGACGTGACTTCCCTGCTTTGGGGCCCCCTGCCACCGCCGTACATCTGGGCATCAACCTCCGATCTCCTGCGGCGAACGCAAAGAGCCCAGTACCCCTTAGAGGGGTTTAGGGTAAAGGGTTTAGGGCTTAGGGTTTAGGGTTTAGGGTTTAGGGCTTAAGGAATATACCTTAAATTATAGGGGCCTTCATTTAATAGTATGATTTAAGGTATATTCCTTATTATTCAAGGGGTATTCGGCTCTCTGGGAAGGGCTGAAGGATTTGGGGCTCACGGCCTTTGGGGTTTCGGGGCTTATGGGCTTTAACGATAGCATATTGCCCAGAATACAGAACAACAGAAGTATTAGAATGCACGAGTACAATAAGTTAAGAAAAATCAGGGTTCAAGAGGGTTCCTGTTGGGTTTCGACCGTGGGGCTTGGGCGTTGAGCGTGAATCGTGCTTACTTTCCTTGGGGCTGAGGGCTTCGGCGCTTAGAGTATAGGGTTTCCCTAAACCCTAAACCCTAAATAGAGCATAGGGTTTAACGTGGCTTCTATAGGTTCGAGTTTCCTACAGAGTTCTCTCCCACATTTCGGGCGGTCATCAAGGGGCGGAAGGGCCCTAAACCCTAAACCCCTGAACCCTAAACCCTAAACCCTAAACCCCTAAACCCCCAAACCCCTGAACCCTAAACCCCTACACCCCTAAACCCTAAACCCCTAAACTTCATGATTCGAACCGACCTTTTCCCCCCTAAACCCTAAACCCTAAACCGCTCTGTCAGAACTCGGGGACATTTTGTCGAAGATCAGGGTCTCGGGTTCTTCTGGACCTTTAGCCTTAAAGGCCGCTCTGAAGCAAAAAACCAACATGGCTTACAGCTTTAGGGCTTCAGGGTTTAGGGTTTAGGGTTTAAGGGTTTAGGGTTTAGGGGATTAGGATTTAGGGCTTTTGGGTCTAGGGGTTTAGGGTTTAGGGCTCTAGGGTTTAGGGTGAACCCTTTAGGCCTTGGCCCTAGTCTCATACCCGCAACCCAGAACCCTTACACTTCTTACCCTAAACCCTCAATCCCTCCAAAGCTGAACCCTCAAGCCTCGCACTGAAATCCTGAAAGCCCGCATACAGCAGTCATTCCGGCCCGCAGAGCCATCGAAGCCCTTGCAGCATCCTCTTGCACAACCCCGTAACCTCATGAAAATTATTCGGGGCCCTGTGTGCACTCACCAGCGGTCAAGAAACCTATATGCACTCAACCATGAACCCACACAGCATTGTAAGAACCTTTTACACATAAAGACTGGTAGAAAGCCTGCTTCATACATCATGTCTCATACAACACTCGAAGGAACCCTTCAAGGGGCCATATCACCTATAGCCCCTCTTGCTGCGAGTCCTCCCTCCCGCACGGCTTTCCCGAGTCAGACCGACCTGCTGTCGCTGTTCTAAAGCTTGAACAATATGCAGGGTGTTGAAGGCTTGTTGGATGGATTGTGCAATGCTGTTGCGAGGGCTTTATGAATTTGGTGTGTGCGTGACAGGGCTGCAACAGGTTATTGCCTGCTTTCAGAAAGCATTTCGGGTGTGTCAGTTTGGGAGTTGTGAGGCTATGGGATTTCGGGTTTTAGGGTTCTGGGTTTAGGGGTTAGGGTCAAAAAGAGAAGCAACAACCCAAACTTGCGGCGGTGATGCTGAGAAGGCCACAAGTCAAGCGCAGCAACATAGCAAGCCATGCTCGTGACAACCCCAACGTGGGGGGCTACTTGTAACCATACTCATAATCTACTTTTTTAAGTCTCTTGAACCTTCAACTGCCTGACCCTGCCTGTCACGCTTTATAGGAAGCCTGCACACTAACCCTTTATAGCAACCTTTGTCACGCCTTTTCAGAGTGATAGAGTCTCTGGAATATCACGAACAGTACTCCCCAAACCTTACGCTTTCACCCTGAAGCCTATACAGGAACCCTAACCATGTAAAGCACTTCCCTAAACTCCAGACCCCTAGAAGCTAGACCGTCTACAGCCTAAACCTAAACCCTGAACTGAAGACCAAAGGCCCTGAAAGCCCTAAAGACCCTAAAGGCCTTAAAGGCCTAAAAGGCCCTAAGCCCTAAACCCAAGCCTAAAGCTATGCACCCAAAGGTTCTCGACTCGGAGGGCTTGCGCTACGGACACAGAAGCCCTGAAGCCTGTTCCTCTCGGCTTTCTGCTTTAGGACAGAGGGCCACTAAACCCTGGACCCTAAACCAAAACCCAATGGCCCTTATGGCCCTAGGGTTTAGGGTTTAGGGTTTCGGGTTTAGGGTTTAGGAGGGTATCGGGATGTAGGTCGTCATGTAAGGTTCTCACTGCAGCCGTCCTCAGCCAAAAGCCAGAAAGCACTGCGGCTGAGCTTTTAGAGTTTGGGTTGTAGGGTTCCGGGCCCTGCACTAGGACAACGACGGGAAGTAACATTATGCCTGAGAAGTCTCAAACCCACTCGCATTGAACCCCGGCGCTGAAAACCTAAGCCCTCAGCCCCTAAACACTAAACCCTCAACCCCAATCCCTAGTTCCCTTATACTCACAAGGCCTCTAAAAAGCTTATACGAAACCCTCTTTTCATCCTCTTGAAACCTCAAGTACCCTCCCCAAATACCCTACACCCTATGCAATAAAACTCTACTCTACGACATAAGACAATACATCCCAAAGCCTAAACCCTAAACCCTACGACCCAAGACTGTAAAGCCCAAACCCCCAAAACCACAAGATAGAGGCCCGGCACACCTTTCGGAAGCGCATGGCTTGCTCGGCATCGCTAGACAGAGCCAAGTTTTTCACCCTGGCGAGTCATCGTCGAGGGCTTAGGGTTTTGGTGCATAAGATAGAGGCCGGGGATTGTGGGGTAGGCTTCTACTATACTGTTGATGATATACACGCTGCAACACCTTAAGGACCCTAAACTATGGGAATTATAGTATATTCTTATTATGGGTAACGCAGGCTTTATATAATCAACCATATTTATAACTACATCAGGTATATCCCACGGAATCGTGTCACTGAATGACTCAGGCCCCGATAGATGGGGGATTCAGGGTCTGGGGTCTAGGGTGTGGGGTTGAGGGTCCAGGGTCTAATACTATGTTGGCGCTCCTTATTTTAAGTATAGTAGACCCTAAACCCTAAGGTCTTAAACTCAGGCGTGAAAGGAGCCGAACCGCAAAGCCTGTGTCGAACCCAAGGCCCCAAAACCGCTTCTTAAGGCGTGATACCCAAAAGTTAAGGCAGCAGAGAACCAACTCTTTTGTAGGGTGCTGCAAACATTCCTCAAATAAAACCTGGGTTCTTGAGTCAGAACTTGAAACCAACAGCTTCGTCGTTCGACCCTCGGGCCGAGCTCAGAAATCGCCATCCCAATCCATACAGCACTTCAGGGTTTAGGGTTTAGGGTATTCATAAAACTTCCTCTCAATCCTGATAAGAAGACCTGTATAAAGAGTTGAATGAGTTCGCTTCATTCTGCAGATTGCCTTTAGGGCGCCGGGCACACCAAACTCTGCCAAAACCTACCTGTGTAGGCCTGCGTCATATGATACCTCATATGGCTCCTAAGGGTTTAGGCTGTAGATGGGGGTTTCCGAACATAGGGGACCCTAATATAGTACCCGAAAAAGAAGGATCCTAATAAAAGGACCCCGAAAGAGGGTACCCCCTTATTTTCGGAAACCCCCATATAACACAAATCAGTTTGTAACATGGCCGGGTGCACACTTGGAAAGAGCGGCTGTCGACGCTGGGAAAAAGCGTGTTGTACAACACGACCTCATGAGCTCTTTGCGTTCTGTGAAGACCGCTAGCACAATCTAAACTACCGTCATCGGGAATGCACTATACGATCTGCATATGCTTATATGGCAAATTGAGACAAGTTCCTTAACGAAAGTAACCAATATAAGGGCCTTAATAGTGAGAATAGGGTTTTGGGGTAAATTATACTATAACTATGATAAGGACCCCCAAAATAGTGTAGGTAATTATGAAGGACCCAGTATTAAAGCACCAGTAAACCTTGGAGCCTAGCCCTTGAATCCGGTTGATGGTTTACGATTGCGGAACGTGTAAAGGAGGGTTTAGGGTTTTGGGTTTTGGGTTCAGGGCAAGCAGCCCTACAATACCTCATGCAAGAGCTGTTTTCTGTTGCGAGGTTTGGGAAACAGCTTAAGGCCAGGACTCAGCCGGGTTCCTTTAAGGGTTTAGGGCTTGGTTCTGATAGGTTGTCCAATGGGGTTCAGGACAAAGTCTTGCGCCAAAGATGCCAAGTAGACTCGTACATTTGCAGTTTGGTCTAAACCCTAAACCCAAAACCCCACAACCCCACAACGCGGCCTGCGCCTCACAGGGATACTACTCAGGAGGAACCACTAGTGAGGCGCTACTTGCAAGGCTTAAAGGCAAACACATAGGTGCGTGATACATTTATGATGCGCATGGACAGAACATAAAACACTAAACCCTGCACGCCTAGACTACGCATGGTAGACACACAAACCCCGAGACAAAAAACAAACAAACAAACCAGCAAACATACAGCCTCATGCATGCACGGAGATTTTGATGGATAGACACAGATACAGATGAACGGAGGGGTAGGCAGAAAGATTGACTAATAAATCATAGGCCATAGGCGCAACAACAGAAAGATAGAGGAAGTAGGCAGATGTACACATGATCAGAGACACAGATAGAGAGGGAGAGACAGAGAGGCAGAGAGACAGAGAGACAGAGAGACAGACAGACAGACAGACAGACAGACAGACAGCCAGGCAGACAGGCAGGCAGACAGACAGACAGACAGACGGACGGAGAGACAGACAGATAGACGGAGAGACAGACAGATAGACAAAAAGCCGGATGACCAAACATAAACAGATATCAACGGACCTGCTGTTGTCCATCTCCACAGTGAGCCAAGAAGGCGTCGTTCGTGATTCAACGGGGGTCTTCAGGCGGAAACCGAACGGCGGGACAATGAAAGAGGCTTAACTTAAGGTTCAGGACCCAGGGTTTGCTTAAACCGGTTTAGGGTTTAGGGCTTAGGGTTGACTTCCGAGGACGAAAGGGCCAGACTCTTGCTGCTTATGCAGGGCCCCTACAGCCAACCACTCTGCCTCATCACCCCTTAACAGCTCCAAACCCTGGCCCACAAACATAAAAGTCTAAATCGTTGAACCTGCAACTGAAGCCCTCCACTCTAAACTCCAACCTTGAACCCGAAACTTACTAAATCCCTAAAAGCCCCAAGCCCGAAATCCCAAACCTCAAACTCTGGATCTGGACCCCTGAAACGCCAACACCCCGAAACCCGTGTAGACCCTCGGTTTAGGGTTTAGAGTTTAGGGGAAGCTTTGTGGAGCCGTTGAGGCGGAAACCTTAGCGGAACTGCACAAAATGCTCCGGCGAGGGCCCAACGCAGTCGCGCCGGAACTCGGCTTCCATCAGGGGGACGACCTCGGGTTTGGCTTAGGGTTTGGGGGCTTAGGGCTGAAAGGGGTTTAGGGGTTTCGGGGGGTTAGGGCTTTCGGCTTGAGGGGGAGCTCGTGGGGCTTAGGGTTTTGCTGCTTTGCGTAGGTTCAGGGTTTAAGGGAGTGGAGAGGGAATATAAAATATAAGGACTGCTGTAGAGGCTAAGTCGAAAGTCCTAAGGAGCACTGGAGACTTGAGGCCTTAAGCCCTAAACCCCTACACCCAAAACCCTAAACCTTTACACCCTAAACCCTATAAACCTTTAGACCCTCAAACCCTAAACCCTAAACCCCCAACATCCCTAAACCCTAAAACCCCCAACATCCCCAAACCCTAAACCCTGAACCCTCGGCGTTAAGGACCGGAGGCCGGTCAAGAGCGTTTGAAGGTGCAGGGCTCAGAGGTCAGGCCTCGGGAACGCTCGAATTTAGGGTTGAGGGTTTAGGGTTTAAAGTTTATAGAAGTTGGTAAGGGTTTGGGTGCCACTAAGTTTTGACCGAAACGTTTTGACCGAAAGTTTTGAGCAGGTTTTCTGACTGAAACCTGTTTTTGGATTTGGTGGGCCTGGGCTGTGGCTGGGCTGGGCTGGGGCTGGGCTGGGGCTGGGCTGGGGCTGGGCTGGGCCAGGCTGGGCTGTGGAGGGCTGCGGCTGGCCCAAGCAATTTCTATTTATTTATCTCTTCCTTGAGGGTTTAGGGTTTACAGTTTAGGGGTTCTGAGCTTCGGACATCATAGCCGTCGCCTTTGGTGGCGTTGTCCGCCTGGGAATCGAGCTTGGAGCATTGGCAGGGCGGGAGGGCAAAGCTCTCAAGCCGGCTTGGACCCCAAACCCTAAACCCTAAAGCCCGCTAAACCCGTAAACCCCAAACCCTGAACCTTTACACCCTAAACCCTAAACCCTAAACTTAACTGCCCTCTCATGGTCTAAGGGCTTGGATTTGAGGGCTTGGGGGTCTTGAGGTTTAGAGCTTAGGGTGGGTTCGAAGCTTCAGAGATTATGGGGACGTGCTCAAGCCAGGGCCGCCGAAGACGGGCGGGTCCACAATGCAGATACGAAGCTTCATGCCCATCCGAATACAAGGTTTCGGGGATTCCTGGCACGAAGGTTGAGGTCTGAGATTTAGGGTCAGGCTTTGGGGGCTGGGACCAGGAAATGTGCTCTGCAACGACGCCCCCACATGCACACAGAATGAATTCGGAGATGAGGACGGCCATTCACGCCATCTGCGACAGGGATGAAATCACGATAGACCCTGACACTACATGACACTACATCCCCAAGTCGGTCCCCAGAGCCCAAATTTGCAGAGAAGCCCTGCAAGCCATTCCAGACCAAAGCGCCTTAGCACCCCGAACTGCCTGATTCAGGGACGCTTCTAGGGTTTAGGGATGCGGGTTTAGCCTCTAAAGCCTAAACCCTAAACCCTAAACCCCAAACCCAGGTACGTTTCTGCAATTCTCATCTTGAACCGAAACCCTTTAGACCTGTCGCCGCAGACCTTGGCACAGTGCCACATCAGCTGCCAGTCCTGCAGTTTAGGGTCCCAGGTGTTTAGGGTTTAGGGCTTAGGGTTTAGGGTTTAGGGTCCCAGGTGTATGGAGTTTAGGGCGGTGTAGGATGTGGGTCCCTTTAACATCCTGCGGAAGTTCTCTTCTCTTTGGTCTAGATGGCTCCTGAGATATTGGTATGACACGGTCTGTTCTCTTTGGTCTAGATGGCTCCTGAGATATTGGTATGACACGACTCTGCGAAAAAAGCGTCAAGCGCTGCTGAAGACACAAAAAAAGCCACGAATTTCGGCACTGCCGCATCGGGGCTAAGGTCTCAAGTGCGCAGACGTAAGTTGAGATGGTTTCAGGGTCTAGGGTTTCGGGGCGGGTCCTTTTTTGGGTTTAGGGTTTAGGGTTTCGGGGTTTAGGATTTAGGGTTTCGGGTTTAGGATTAGGGGGGGTAACACCCCAAACCCCGAAATGGCAAAGCTCTTGGACTTAGACTCTGGACTCTAGACCTTACATAATTGAAAGCCTGAGGGAACCCGAACTCCAAGCCCCAAAAGCCCGAAACTTCATCCAGAGTCTGACGGATTTGGGACACCAGGGTTTGGGAATGAGGCTTTCAGCATGTAAACCCCGAGAAACAAGATAAGCGCCATCGAAAACCTGGGGGATATATGTCAAGGGTGATCATCTCTAACAGGGTCCATGGGGGTAGTTCAGAGAACTAGGGTCTCTTCCAGGTCCCAGAACTGGTACGGCATCCTTCTCAAAAGGGGCCCCAGCTTAGAGAACTGCGCCTGTGATGTATGTGATCTTTTGGGCTCAAGCCGGGTTCCGATCCGGACATAAACCCTGACTTATGCCATGGGATTATGGTTTAGGACCCAGGGCTTAGGGTTTACTGTAGGGTTTAGTGTTTAGGGGTTTGGGGTTTAGGGGACACGGAAAAGCTCGTGTCCGTGGGTTTCCACTCGCGGTTGCACTCTTCGAGTGGCACTGCCTCAGCTTACATCACGGCTCGTCGAGCTTGCAGTCCGTGTAGGGAGGCTATCATGCTAATGATGGTGTGGACGCTGATGATGCTGCTGACAATGGTGATGGTGGTGGTGGTGGTGGTGGTGGTGGGGGCGGCGGTGGTGGCGGTGGCGGTGGCGGTGGCGGTGGCGGCGGCGGCGGTGATGATGATGATGATGATGGTGGTGGTGGTGGTGCTGCTGCTGCTGCTGGGGTGCTGGGGTGCTGGGGTG
>CAJNJA010013325.1:0-12711 GCA_905231915.1 Symbiodinium necroappetens | reverse complement strand
CATTTAGGTTGCTGTGTTTGGGATTGTGGGGGGGGGGGGGGCAGGTGTGGAACGCCGATAGAACCTCCCGATTGTGGATGCCTAAGTGCAGCTCAGCGATTTATGCCGCGCGTCTCGAAAAATAATTGTGGTGTCGCGACATCCGTTAACCTTCTTACTTGTGTTATGATTGTTGTTATGCGTCCATCTTGTGTTGTGCATAGGTTGTGGTCGAATCTCGCAGCCGCCTGGCTTAGTTCGTGGCGGCCGATGTGGTCCGCCGTCCGGCGGGCGGAGCTTTGCTTCAGTGCAGCCGCCATGGTCATGGTCATGCGCCAGGCCAATACAAGCTCCTCTTACGGAGGTCTTCGCCTCGCAACACAAGCAACCAAGGAGTTGCCGAAAGCAAGCACGCCGCCGCCGGCACCGACGCCGTTGCCGGATGCACCGCTGTTTAAGGCGAAGAAGTTGGAAGACTGGCTTGGGCCAGAAAGCTTCCAGTACAAGGGCCTGTTGGTATCGAGAGAGCCTACGTGGAAGGACTGCCAAGACGTCGTGGACCGAGTTGCAAACCGAGGGGAGTTCGGTGAGGACGACGACATCAAGGTCAAAGGAGTCTCGGCCAAGGAGGACCTCGTCGCCGTAGCTGACAAGCTCCTTGTCAAAGTGAAGCTGCCGGAGGACGTGTGCGAGGCCATCCGCCGCGACGTCCTCGAAGTGGGCGCGACGGTGCGCAGCCTCTGCCCATGGAGCGATGGCTTAGACTTCAAGCTTGAAATCATTGGAGAAAACAGCTGCACCAGGTGGCACCGCGACAACTATTGCGCCAGGGCCATTGTCACCTACAACTCGGGAGGCACCACTCGTCCTCAACCATAATCCTCAAGCCTTGTATGGAGAGGTGAGAGTCCAAGCCCTGAACGTCTAGCACATATACACACCTACACCCTGAGCTGTTCGACAGGCACGGAGTATGCAGCAGATGCAAACGTCGATTTCTGGGAGCTGGAAAACTGCGGCAACAATGCATGCATTATCAAAGATCCTTCGGAGGTCTGCGCTGTTGCTGGGTCTTCCAGTAGTACCATTTTGCCCCTTTCTAGTTTGAGGCTTCCGCGGCAGTATCTGAATTCAAGGGAACAAGGCTAATTACCCTTTATCACCAGGGTTTAGGGAACATGGTTTAGGGAGCCCGAAGCCCTACGCTATGGACCGAGGTTGGTGTAGGGGATGTGCTGTTCATGAAGGGCCAGAAGTTTCCCAAAGGGCCCAGGGGCTTGGTCCACAAGTCGCCAGAGATCCTGTACCACTACAACGGCCTGGTTGTGAACCGCTTGGTTCTCAAGGTGGATGTGCCATAGCCAAAAGGATCTGCAACCCAAAATTCGGACAAATTGTTCCAGAACTTTTGGACAAGAGAGACCCACATTGTTGTGATGGTGCTCGTCGTTACTTAGCAGGCAGTGAATGCAATCCTGCACGTCAGCGCAGCACACCTGGGGCAGCGACAAACGTCGCTGCCGTGGGGAGGGGGAGCTTGGGGACAGCCTGTCGCATCTAATCTTGGGAGAGGTTCGGATCCAGGGAGGAGCTCCCGGGTTGAAAAGCAATTTATGGTTTCGGGCTGCATGGAGAGGGCTTCGGAATTTTGCAGACATGCACGGGTTGGTTTGGACCTTCGATTGATGTTTGGGTGTCTGTCCCTGTGCCCCTGCTGACAGGCCATGACAGGCCCGAGAGGGGTGGTTTCTGATGTCTCGGCCTCCTTATGTTCCTGCATAAACGAGGTTGCACACAAAACCATGCGGTACCGGGCCAGCATTCATACAAGGTCGTCAGGATCACAACAATAGGTTCCAGCAGCGACAGCGCTGGCTGTTCCAAAAGCCAAAACACCATCCGAATCATTAGCAGCATCTGTAGCAATAAGCAAAACACGTCCAACAAAAACGAGCCGCAAAAACGCATAGCTGAACAGCTTTTGACACTCGGAAGATAGGCAGGCAGTGGCAGGCAGTGCATGAGGAGGGCCGAAGATGAGATGACCGCTTAAGAAGCACGCATGCGCACAGACTAATTTGCCGAGCACCGAGCAAAGATGTGTGCCCCCATTCACTCCGCCGGCGCTGAGTTTCAGAAAAGAGCCGTTCTTTCGATCTGAAGGCATACTTGGTCAAGGGGTGTTTTCGGAGAGATGTTTTCCCTTTGGGTGTGCTTTTCTTCAACTGGCCCTCCTTTCATGCTGTTGGATCTTTCAAGTTTTGCTGGGATTGAGGGTTCCGTGCCCCGTGTCACGGCTGCAAGTCTGAGCCCTGTCTGACCAAATCTCTTCATAACCGTTGAGTTATTATGCTCATTTCCGCTTCTACTTAAACTGTCAGCAGTATTTCGCTGGAGGTGCGCAGGCTGAAAGACATTGTCGAGGCCATTGAGGGGGAGAGCTCACGCGTGGGCATGTGGGGAGCGGGTTGACAAAGAGCAAAAATCGAGAGCCTGGGACGATGTTGTTGATGCATCTCCACAGTACCCCATTGAGTGCAAGATCGGGGAAGACTGAGTAGACGAAGTTTCCGACAGTAGCAGCTGTAGTTGCAATGACGATGGTGATAACGGAAGTTAATGACCAGGGACTCGTGGCGATAATGATCAACATTGGACTATGGAGACAATCCTGTTGATGGTAGTTGGCGGTTGTGCAGATGAGCCCGACGCTTCTGCTTCTTCGTGTTCACATACGATGCATGCTGCATCAGGAGCTTGTCGCGTACACTGGCCGTCAGTCTATTCTCTTCATTGCCGCTTCTTGCACGCACCTCTAAGCCTCTAGTGTTCGGTCGTTTGCACCGGCTCCTGCGAGGGTTTTGTGTCGTGTTTGGTCAGCCAAGCTTTTCGTTCCTGACCTTGCGGAAGATAGGATTCTTGCAAGCTCGTGCTTGATGATCCCTGGAAGTCCCATGCTGCGAGTTCGACGCCAAGGGGATCATCAACACCGCCATGCTGATCACGCTGACCTCCCACTTTCTGTCCTGCGCATGGTGCCCCCGGCCTAGGCATTTTCAACCTCACGGCTACGTCACGTAGGTGCAGTGGAGTTGCAGAGGCGTGGTGGCATGAACCCCCAAACCCTCGAAACCCAAACCGCCTTAAACGGCTTAAAACCCTAAAGCGCTGGTAACACCGCAGCCTTCCCAGAAGGGCAGATTCCTAGTTGCGGTGTCATTCAAAATCTGGAGCCTCTGAGCCTCTTTTCGTTTCGACGGTTTACTGCGATGGCCAAAACCATCCAATTGGTCTGTAACTGCATTTTGCTTCGAGGAGTTTGTGTAAATCCATGAGCCAACGCCAAGAGGCCCGAAGCCGAAACCAGGCATCGGCACCTCCGCAAATGTTTGTGGATTGACCAAAGTCCAGATTTTGCAACGTACCTCAAGGATTCTATACTGTGATGCACAAGATGATTTTAAGCAGGATTCCTTCTCAGCCGATAATACGGTACACTGGATGAGCAGAGAGTAGAGACCGTTATAACTTCAGTTCCCATTCCTTTGGAATGACCCATAAACCCCACAGAAGCATATCTCTCCAAGCTTGTGGAGTAAGATGTTCGGCTTCTTCTTCTCAAACTCCAGCAGAACCCTTATTATCCCCGTCTAAAGCCTTTTTGGTACATCTTCTAAACCCTGATTGAGAGGTACTTCGTTGGACGCAACTCACAGGACGAGGGAAAGCAGTCTTGGCTGGAGATCGCGAATGCAGCGGAGGTCGCCGCTTTTACCCAGCACCTTGCCAATAATTCTGCTTACGGGGTCGGTTCAGGATTTAGGGTTTAGGGTTTAGGGTGCTTACGGGGTCTAGGGCCTCAATTCGAGTAGGATCAGCCTTCAGTGTCAGTAGTTGGCCATCGGTTTAGGACCTCAGGGTTGGACCCTGGGCCGCTACCTCAACATCTTTTTCTGTTTGAAGGGTTTGGCTGGCGTCTACCACAGCTTGTACCTGTCTTACTTCTGTTATTTCTACTGGCACTGACGCTGTTGCTTTCCGTTCCATGTCTCCGTCTGTGTAACTGATGTTCTAAACAGTGCGACCATCATTTCGCGATGAAAGGCTGTAGATACTTCTACTTAATTTGCATGTTGTTCTTGCCCACTGTATCCATTGTTATGTATGTTGCACCCGCCATTGTCACATCGACTGTGACAATTGCCTACCTGCATGGCTTTCGCACAAACTCTCGTCGTTGTCGAAAGCGCTATTGGAGAGAATCTGTTGCTGCCGTCATCACCGCTCCCATCGTGTTCGATTGTTGGATCTTCGTCACCGTCGTCATCATAAGCATCCACGTGTTTGTTCCGCTCTGAAGCATTGGAAGGTGGAGCCTTTAGGGCTTTAGGGGCCTGCATGCCCAGGTATATGCACTCGCTCCGCTACGTCATCAATGCTCCGGCACCCCCGCGTGTAGCACCAGACAACGGTGGAGAGCTTCTTGTGGACATCTGCATCAACATCATGGTGCTCATGGTTCTCGGTACGGCGGTATCGAAGATTTCTAGCGCCCCGTCTCTGACCGATTTTTTTGTGGCATTGATGGTGAGGTCGGATCGAGTATCTGTGGCCGTACCCTTCGCTCACAGAGCTGAGAGCTTAGGGCACCGATGGCGTTCACGTGTCAGCTACTGTATGTCCCAGGGTCTGGCTTGGACATGTAGCAGGCGTCAGCACGCAGGGCTGTTCAGGGTCTGGTTTTCGTGCAAGTCCACACCCTCGGTTGGCCGTATTTTTTGACACGAAACCTCAAACCTAGCAACTAGCACATGCTATGTAGCGTTTTAGAATATAGTATGTATATATATATATATAAGTATCTATCTATCTATCTATCTATCTCATTCAGGCACCCTGATCGAGCTCCGGGCTATGAACGAGGTGAGGGATCGACAGCGACGGGAGATCCGGCTGTATCTGACACGGCAAAACACCCCCTTTGAGCTCATCACCCTCATCATGAAGCTTCTTGGCCCCTAAACCCAAAACCCTTAACCCTAAACTGCCCTGAACCCTAAACCCTAAACCCTAGACCCTAAACTCCCCGAACCCCTAAACCCGAAACCCAGATCATGAAGCCTCTTGGCTTTGTTCACAACGTGAGAGCAATCTGCGTTTTTTGGGGATATGCCCCGACCCCACCCGAAACGAGCTAAGGTTCGTGGATTACAGGTTGGACAAGACATCGGCCATAAGCTTCGACGATGGGCTGATCTCCAAAACTCTGCAGCACGAGCTCTACCTGAGCCAGCGGAGCGGCTTTTTGGAGCAAATCCCCATACTGTCTCTCTGCCAGGCCGTCTTCCCTGAGGTCTTCGCCGAGATCTGCGCCATGCTTGAGAGGCATGTCTTTGAGCGGAAGGAGAATGTCTTTACCACCAACTCTTGGGCTACCCAGATGGACGTCACCACGAGTGGGAGCTACACCCTGCTTTCCACGGGCCGGGCCCCTGAACAGGTGCAGGGAGTGCGCTGGTTTTCCGAGGCGTGCCTCTACATAGAAGGCAGGGTTAGGGTTTCGGGTTTAGGATGGTTTAGGGTATATAGAAGGCTGGGCAAGCCTGCAGTCACGGTGTTTGCATGGTTGGGTTCCTGAAGTGACAAATTCAGCTGGGTTTTGAAAGCAGTCCGAGCAGCAAGGGAACTCGAAACCTGTGGAGCAGGCTGTAGAAACTGGGAGGGGAAGAATTTTCGTATGTTTGGGGGTGGAGCAGCGCCACATGGAACCTGGAGGTCTCATGGGCCGGATCAAAACAAACCCAAGGAGACCCCAAACCCAAGCCCGACTGAAAGGCTTGGATGCGCATGGCAACCATAAACTCCTCAACACTAAAACCTCCGGAGGTCTCATTCACGAGGGCGCGTTGATTGCCAAGACCTTTGCAGAGACCTTCTCTTTGGAAGGGGACGCCCTGGTCCGGTGCCTGAAGAACTCGCCCGGATCCAGCCGCATGTACATCGACTCCCTGACGCCTTAGCGGGTAAGTGGGGTGAGGAAGCCGTAAGCATGGTTGTAAATGTTGTAAAGTGCCACTCTCGGGCTTTGCGCCGAGGGTGAAGCATGGGGGGGAGCCAGGACGAGGTCTGTTGAAAACACCTTTGTGGGCCTTGTTTCAGCCTTGCCTGGGTTGTCCGCGTATAGGGTTCGAGCTGAAACCATCTGGCGGAGTCTACGATAAGGTCACCGAGAAGTTCCACGATTTCGCTGTTGAGTTTTCAGTGTCCAAGGTCGGCTGATGCTAGCTTGCTTTCAGGTCTAAACGGTTGTCTCCTATCATATATCATCTTTCAGCATGTGTTCTCATCCGACATGTGCTTGGTGCCTTGGCCCCTGCTCTCTGCGATGGCCTTTGCTAGCCACAGCCTGGTCTGCAGAAGCCATGCCCGGAACCACCATGACAGAAGTAATATAGCCTAGCCACAACGTTCTGACATACAGCTGAAGAATTACAGCCTATGGATGATGGTACATGACACTGCTGCACAGTACCAAGTTGGCTTCAAGGAATATGCCAGAGACTTTCTGGCCTTCATGCAGCAGAGCGATGAACCTTATGCGCAGGACTGGGGTTTGATCTTTCTGTCTGAGTGCTTGAACTCCTGAGAAAGCACCCCAAAACTAACCCTAAACCCTAAACTTCAATGCAAACCCTAGCAACCAAAATGGCTCTTTGGACCCTAAAGATCGCAGCCCTGAACCCTGTACCCTGAGCCAAGAGCCCAAAGCCCCGACCCCAAGCGGCGTTGTCCCTCCGTCCTGCTGAGCTGCAGAATTCCTCAGGCAGGCATGATATCAGGGGCCCGAACTCACTTACCCCTAAACCCTAAACCCTATGTGGGCTTCGGGGTTTAGGGCTCCCCCTTTGAGGAAACCCAGATCCAGGCAGGAGAGCTGGCCTGTGTGCGCCCCCTGGCCGGCAGGTCTGTCGCAGTCCGGCCATGAGCCTTGAAAAGTAATAATAACAGCAATAATAATAGTAAAAGTAATAATAACACTAATCATAGTAATAATGAGAATAACAATAATAATGCTAATCATAATAATAAGAATAATAGCCTGATTCGATTCTGGCATAAAGTCACCATTTGCAAACACGGTAGTCGGGACAATGCCAAAGCAAGTCCTGGCAAGAGCAATCACAAGCCTAGCGCCAAGACTGAGAAGCAGAGGAGTTAAGCAAGAGCCACACGGGTAATCAAAGTACAGAGATGAGCAGGAGTTTCCTCTTGTCAGCTCCAATGTGCGAGCGTTCCCAGCCCAGCGGCCTGGGGTCGCAGGTGACAGAACCTAATACAGGGGCTTCAAAAAATCACCTATATTATTTTGGGGGTTCCTTATTAAATTATTATAGTTATACCATAAAGGACTCACGAGCCCGCGAGTATTGGCAAACGACCTCCTTACTCGCGCACAAGCCGGCAGTGGTAGACCGAGAAAACGGTGCCCTGATCAGGAGCCCGAAGCCTAAACTTTCCTAAACGGGCCTAAACACCAAACCTTTTCCAAAACCTCAAGCCCTACACCCTAGACCTTAAAGGTCTTAAACCCTTATCACCCTTGAGATGGCATAGAAGATTGAGCGACTTTGCGTTTGCCCTGCTGAATCTGAGGCAACTCGATTTTTCAAGAGTTGTACCCAGACCCTCGAACCCTGTTCATCAACATCGACATTCGAGCGCTGTATCGTGGTGATGGCAACGGAGCCGAAGATGAAGAAGATGAAGATACGGAGGAGAAAGACGAGGAGGCAGGGATGAGAAAGCCTGCTTCCCAGAGTCCTACAACGGAAAGCACATGTGTGTGTGAGCGAGCGCGACGTGCAAGAGGCAGTGATATGTAGCTATGCGTCGGTCGAGCCCAATCACTGTGTTCTGCCTTTGCTTTTATCTCAACGTTCGTGTTCTTTCTAGCTGCTCTTCTTGTTGCAGTCGTGGTTGTAGGTGTTTTCTGACGGCTTCAAGGGTGTTTTGTTGGGCGCATCGTTTTTTATCCTGCACCATTCGTCTTGATCTTGTCGTTTGCTGTGTTTTGGGTGGCGTGGGTGGCCGTAGTGATGGCTGGCGCGACTTACTTGCGCATGACACCTGAAGGATTCGGATGGCGCGATCCAGGGTGGAGCATCCGGAATGCACATTAACATAAGAGGTGTCGCAGCCGTGAAGAGCTCACCTGAATTGTCGAGTTTGAAGAGCTCGAACTCACAAGTTTTGTTTAGGAGACAAGACGACTGCCAGTCCCTAGGACGCGCTGCGGAGCGAGATGACCATGACGCAACAGCAGAGCTGGTTGGTGAGGCCCAGCACTGACGCAACCAATGCCGACATTGCTGCAACTCCCGATGCGAAAATGCTTCACGCTGCGACAACGACAACTATTACCACCACTGCCACCACCACAACCAGCAACAGCAGCAGCAACAACGACAACAGCTACTGCGGCCACTACTGCTACTACTACTGCTGCTACTACTACTACTACTACTACTAGTAGTACTACTACTACTACTACTACTACTACTCTGCTGCTACTACTACTACTACTCCTCCTCCTCCTGCTGCTGCTACTACTACTGCTACTACCACTGCTACGACTACCGCTACCGCTACTTCTGCTGCTGCTGCTACTACTACTACTGCTGCTACTGGCTGCTGCTGCTGCTACTACTACTACTACTACTGCTGCTACTACTACTACTACTACTACTACCTCTAGTACTCCTACTACGATTCCTACAGTTGCTACTACTACGACTATGATTACACACGACTGCTCCTATCGCTTCTTCTCTTGCTTCGAGTGCTGCCAATGCCACTGCCACCGGCAAACTGTACTGCTACAGCTTATCCGGCTGCCTCCAGCAGTGGTAGTAGTAGAAAAAGTAGTAGTAGTAGCACTAGTAGTAGTAGTAGTAGTAGTAGTAGTAGTAGTAATAATAGTAGTAGTAGTAGTAGCAGCAGCAGCAGCAGCAGTAGTAGTAGCAGCAGCAGCAGTAGAACCCAACGTTTGCAAGAGAGCTTTGAGGGTGCCCCGGATAATAGTTTGCAAACCGACTGGGTGTTTCGTGAGGCGCCAGAACACCGTCCGGGAGATCATGAATTCCAAGACGCTGTGTCGCACGGGTTCTTCGATTCGGTTGTTTCGCGATGTATGGTGAGGCCTTGGAGATCTGAAAGGTATTTGTGGGCAAGCACAACCCCATTCCGAGTGTCATGCCAGATGGCATACTTCGGTGGGGGCAGAGCCCGCCACACTTGTAAGATGGTGTGTGGGAAGGCCCCTAAGACGCAATTTGCGCTATTCATTTCATTTCATCTGCTGGGAACCGCTGCGTTGAATCATGTGGGGCTTCAACTGGGCTACCCAGATCTGGACCTGCCATTCAAGAATGAAGCGCAGGAGTCGATGGCCACACTATGATGGTCCCTCTTATCCGTGTTGAGGATGAATGCGGGCCTGCTTATGCTTCTTACTTTTGATGCTCCTACCTCATCACGTTTGCCCTTTATGGTTCTCACAGCGATTGCTAGGCTGGTCATGAATATGATGATGGCGGCGACGACAATTCTGCGGCTGATGGTGCGACTGTTGCTGTTGCTGATGGTGGTGCTGATGCTGGCCAGCAATGATAATGGTTTTCGCAGGGTCCATTGATGATGATGATGATGACGATGATGATCATGGTGGTTACGGTGGTGGTGATAATGAATGCTGTCTTGAATGCGATGGCGATGTCGGCAGCGATTGTGACGATTTTGATGCTGACATAAATGATAAATGGTGGAACCTGGAACGGTAAGGGGAGTGGCGCGAATGTTGGTATCATGCTCGCGTACCGTCAACATGAAGATGCCACTACATTTTCTTGATGTCTATCATCACTGTTGCTTGTTACTCTCCTCCGCCGCCTCCTCAATGATGATGGTCTATGATTCAGTCTTGTCTTGGTTAACTCCGACACGTTCTTTTGGTGTGTTTCACTGTCATCGCCGTCGCCGTCGTCATTTCATGTCATAGCATAATCGTTGTCGTCGTCGTCGTCGTCGTCGTCATTTCATGTCATAGCGCCATCGTTGTAGTCCTCGTTGTTCTTCTTCGTGGTCTTAGCGTGGTCGTGGTATATACCGTTGCTCTAAATATTCGTGTTTCTCCTGTTTCGTAGTCTTCTTCTGGGTTCGCGCCATTCGAACCAACTCCCGCCCAGGGGGCCTGTGAAGCAGGCCATCCCGACATCTAAGACGTCGGGTCCGGGTAGGAGTTTGGGGTTCGAGACCCGGGGATTGCGGAGTTTTTTCGGGCTGAGCCAAGCATGAACGCTGGGGCTCTCGGGAGGGATTTGTTGAAGTCAAAGAGCTTTGCTGGCTTCCGGCCACCATCCCAAACTCTGGGCCCCAGGCCCCAACCCCGACGCTAGAAGCTGTCAACCCTACACTCCAGCGTTTGAACGCTCAGGGTAATCTTTCTTCCCCGAAAACTCTCGACTCAAGGTTTTGGCCGCCACGCCCTGGATCCTTAATGCACCCTGATAGTAACCCTGGTTCTCCTAAACCCTAAAACCCTAAACGCAAAACCCTAAAAACCCTGAAACCCTAAACCCTAAAACCCTAAAGCCCTAAACCCTCAACCATCAACCCTAAAACCCTAAAACCCTAAAAGCTCCGAGCCCCCGGCTTTCAACTTTCAGCCGCATAGCTTTTGGAGGCTCACAGCCGACACTTCGGTTTGGAGACCTTCGTCGAGGAGGCTTCGGGTTTTGGGGGGCCTTCGGGGCTCCAGCGCTTCCGGTGGCTTTGGGGGTTTCGGGACTTCGGGACACGGGGCTTTGGTTTGGGGCTTTGATTTCGGCGGTGTTTTCGAGCTTAGGGAGTTTGCAGGTCTGTCGGATCTTGGGTTTACTGCGTCTTCCTTGGAGACCAGATGCGAAAAGAGCTTGGGGTTTTGGGCTTTAGGGCTCCGGGAAAGGAACGAGGGGGTTGAGGTTGGGCAGCTTTCGTGTTAGGCATGTTGGTGTCAGGGAGCCTAACGCACCTTGAGCCGGCCTTATAGTGATTGAAATAGGTTTTTGGGTGGTCCTAAACCGTAAACCCCCACAACCCCAAACCCTAAAAACTAAACAAATAAACCATTTTGGCTCAAGCCATTTTGGCTCAAGACATTTGGTCTTGAATAAAACCCCGTTCAGATTTTTACTCCGGCCATGGTCTGGACATGGAGCGCCGTCCCCCTGCTGGCGAAGTTCCTGGCGCGCGAGGCCGTCACGTGCGCAGCCGGTGCCGCACCGCGCTACTTTCCCCATGGTTGGGGGCCGTGTGCCCATTGCTGCGGGTGGCTCCTGCTGGGTGCACTCGCGGTGGCTGCGGTGTGGATGCGCACCGCGACACGCTCCTCACCGGCCCCTGCTTGGACCGCTGCGGCCCTGGAACTTTTGACTTTGCTTGGCGGAGGGTGGCGAGACGGAGCTTGCGGAGTTGGCGGCAGCTGCCGGGCATACCCCGTCGGAGCTCTTGTTTCGCGTGCTGCACGAAGTGGCTGCGCCCCACACTTCGCACTTGCCGACGCTCCCGCCCAAATCCACGCCTCGTGGACGCCTGCGTCGCCCACTGGCAAAAACCCTGAGCCAGAGGCCACGCGACCCGGGCCCCTCCACGCAAGGACCCCCAAAACCCCGGCGACGACCCTACAGATGGATCCCCCCGAAAGGTTGCGTCATGGGTGCAGCAAGTTTTCATGTGCTGACTGTGTCGTGCAATCAAGCCCCGCTTGCAGGAGCTGACAACTTGCAACACCCTTGCTCGCCGCAGCCGTTTTCACGAGGCCTTCTGCAACCCCTTGCCCTTGCCCTTCCCACGCTAACATGGCTGAAGTTTGCCGGGTCTGCCGCCATCGCGACGCAGAGGCTGACGGCTGCTGCATTGTTTGCTCAGCCTTCCGCGAGGTACCCTTGGTCCAAGGGCGAGCCCTACCACCAGCAGTTGCCCGTCCGCGACCTCCCTCCTGGTTGGCGTGGTCGACACGCTGCGGGCCCTCTCTCGACAGCAAGAGGGCCGCGTGACAGCTGCAGCCGCAGCCGAAGCCGCAGCCCCCTCACGCCAAAGGGCAAAGGCTGCCACCGCAAAAGATCGTCGAGGACCCCACCGAGCATCGGATGCCGACCTCGCCAAAGTGGCGTCTGCAGCCGCAGCCGCGACAGTCGCGGCCTCAACCGTCGCCAGACGTGAACGGCGACAGGACGTGAGATCCGCCACTATGCCCGGCTCTTCACGATCTTGGGCCAGCAGCAGGAAGATCATTGGGCAGCCGCGACCCTACAGCTGGATCTGCAGGATCGCCTGATGAGAAACAGGAGAAGAGAAGAGATAAGGGAAAGACATGTTGGTTTCTTTCTGTACCTTCTTTTTCTCTCTCTTCATTCCTTTGTTGTGGTTGTGCTCCATTTAGCAGAGCCTCTCTGTCTTTCCGTTGCTTTGCACGACAAAGGTCGAAAGGGTATTCCAACTTTGTCATCAGCAAGCTTGCTCTGACAAGACAAAGTGGAACTGTCCATCCTTCTAGGAGGAAACTCTCCCCCTTTTTTGAGAAGCGAAATGCAGGGCTGGCTCTGTGACCTTTCTGTTTCTTGTGAACCAATGCAAATGGAAGGCAAATGGAAACCGGAGGAAAAACGAGTCAGTTCCTTGACTGCGCTTAGCTTG
>CAJNJA010013323.1:1592-12711 GCA_905231915.1 Symbiodinium necroappetens | reverse complement strand
GGGGTAGCAGTAGCAGCAACATTCGTGGTTTTCGATGTCGTCGTCGCCGTCCCGGTGGTCGTGGTCGTCGTCTGCGTCGTTATGGTCGTACAGGCGGTAGTAGTGGCTGTGCTAGTACCAGACATCGACGGAACACTAGTTCCAGTAGTTGTACTGGTATCATTTGCATCAGTGACAACCGGCGTGATGAGTGGTACTGGTAGGTATTACTAAAGCTACTCCTGGCACCAGTGCTTACCATTACTTCTTGCCTTACTGCCAGCCAAGAGGCTGCCTGGCAAAAGAGCACAGCAAAAACCTTGGCTGCGAGATGAGCTATGCGCCATAAAACTACTGCCACCATTTATTCTCATTGCTGTCATTGTTACTATAGTGCTATCAATAGTACTGTTACTACTATTATGTGCAAAATTCTATTCTCATTAGTTGTGATTATTTTATTTCGTTTACTATTAGTATTAGCATGATCTAAGATCTTATCACTGTATCTACTGCCATTATTGTTATTATTACTACTATGTCTGAACCTGCGTGTAGATCACGAGCTTGTCAGGCTTAGACCAGGGGCACCGCTCCAAGACGTCTCCTGTGCTTACGAGGCTACGGTTTAGGCCTTATGGTTCATGGTCTGGGGTTTAGGGTTTAGGGGGGGGGTTCCAGAAAACCATCTCTGTCACAGTCGTTTGTGAAAACATCGAGTTGGAACCGCAATCCGGCCTTGGAGCCGAAATACGGCCTTGTTCCTGTCTCCTCCCGCCCAGCCAGGCCCCCGCGTGCATGTGTTCCAAGTTCGTTCTGAACAAACACTGCTGAGTGCTGTATGCATTTTAAAGCCTCTTCTGACCTTGTCCGTGTGCTCAATCTCTGTTGCACAAAGTCTGCAGCGGAACAGCGCACATTCTCGTCCTCGCGCGGAACGGTGTCTTGTTGTCTATGGAGCCTTCTAGGACGACTTAGTCCCTTACTTCGAATTTGTTGCGGTGATCTGTTGGGTTGGACTACATACGTACATAGTCATACATACATAGGCATGTACAGGCACATGCATCTTTACATGTTCGCACGACTCCCATGAATGCACAATTACATATGCATATACAGCGTGTGTAAACACATGTGTACATATCTATGCAACTAGTGGAAAACGTCTGCTTGAATCCCACATCACTACCTTCTCCGGCTCAGCTGCGTATACAATCAGAAGCAGCAGCATGAGAGCCCAAAAGAGCGACTTCAGCGTGAAAGCGATGGACCTGGCTCGGTTTTCCGGACTCACCCTGTTTCGTTTGGGATGTTTTGGTGGTTCCGGGTTTTGAGGGCTTACATACCGAGCCACGGAGCAGTTTCAGGGCCTATGGCTTTGGCCTGGATAGGTCTATACAAGGCCATGTCCGGTCAAAGACTCCAGATGTCAGGTACATCATGACCTGCCTCAGTCTCGCTATGACCCTCAATGTGTCGATGGAGGTTTAACTCTTAGTGTGTGTGTGTGTCCACAAGACCTCCTCCATGACATTCCCCTGTCTACATGATGCTCCGATTCCGAAGTCGAAGGGCTGCACAACGAAAACTCCAAACCCTAAATCCCTCAACGCTAAACCACAAAGTGCACTCAGTCCTTATCACTGAAACCTACAGGCTGCCCTCGACGAGTTTACACTGTACTTTGCTATACTATTCTATACTATACTATACTGTACTATATTATACCATACTCTACTATACTATATTTAAATATGATACTATAACATAAAAACATATAAAGATAACCGTACCATAGAACAACAAAACAAGCACACAATACAGTACACAACGGCATCTTTCATAGGACATTGTGCAACATAACATAATGACATGTATCTAGTAAATATGCCTGTCTGTGTCTCTGTCTGCCTGTCTGTATGTATGCCTGTGTATTTGTGTATGCGTTCTGTACACTATGTGTATATACAGATGCGTGTGTGTGTGTACGAATGTGGCATCTGTGTGTGTGTGTGTGTCTCTATCCACCTGTCTACATGTAGTGGTGCAGGTTCGCGCCTACATAGCAGGACAAGGTACACATACCAGGTGATTTTTTTCTGTCGCTCTGTGGCAGTCTAGGAACCCTAAACCCTAAACCCTACACCCTCAAGTAGGCGCGACTCTTTAAGCTTTGAAAACCCATGGCAAAGCGAGCCGGCGTGTCGTGATGAGGGTCCGGAACGCCAGCACAAAGCGAAATACACGCATGAGTCGAACAACCTACCGCGCAGATGCGGAGGGAAGCGCGGCTTCGGGAGGTCAGCTCGGGAGGGCCCTTCTACTTCGAAGTGCCCTAAATGTGTGATGCTTGTCGTTATTAGTCGTGAACTACAAGTTAAATTTCAGAGGTTTTTTAAAGTCTTGTAAGCACTTCATAGGCCTGCGGATTCAGAGTTTGGACATGAGTCTCGAAGCCAAAGTTGCACAACCCTTAGGGCTGAGGTTCGGGAAATGGGTGTATCGGAACCCGATCTGAACTCACGTGCCCTCTGTGTACAAAACAGCTCTTGCTGCCACACTCAACAGAGCATGCCAACACTTGTTTGCAGGCATACACGAATAGGACACCAGACGAATGAGTAGAATGACCATACGTAGAAGATGTTGGTAGACTCAAGTCCCAATATTCAATACTCAGCACTTGTATCCTTGCTGTTCCGACATATAAACAAGACCGCAACTGCCGGCTACAGCCTCATAGACCCTACCCATAGGCCCCTAAGTAGTTCCTTCTTGTGGTTTATGTTTAGAATACTATACGGTAATCCCAAAAGGAACTACTTAGGGGCCTGTGGGTAGAGGCCCAAAATGCTCCTCACAGGCCGCAGATATCCCAAATATCACAAACCCTATAGAGCCTAACCCGAAGGCCCTCCACCTTGAAGGCCCCAGCCCACAGTTTCGTGGCCTTCAAGATTCGCGTGACCCGGACCTGTTCAAGGGATTTCTTGGTTTAGGACTCAGTGAAGGGTTGGGGTGTACCATGTTTAGGGTTAGGGTTCAGGGTTTAGGGTTTAGGGTTCAGGGGTCTAGGGTTTAGGGTTTCGGGTTAGGGTACAGGGTCAAGGGGGCAGGGTACAGGTTTAAGGGGGTTGTGGGTGCTTGCAGTGGCTCTTTCTATCATCTGCTGCTCAGATCCAGAACCAGCCATGGCTGAACACTGTAAACAAGATAGTTTAGATTCCACGCTGTTCATTCCTGTGCCAATGACACCCTGATAACGTTGTTGCAACATTTGCGACAACCAGTGCGGCGCTTACTTATCAGAAACGTATGGTCTTTGTGTATGTCGCACAACATTGCCCTGGTCTTGCTGTGGTTGGTGGTGCTGGTGTCGGTGTGTTTGCCGCTCTTGGTGTTTCTGTGGCTTTGAATGCTGGCAGTCTACTGTATCAGTTTGTGCGCATTAGAGGAAGCCGCTACATCTAGTACCTCGGTCGCAAGTTCGGATGTCTTCGATCCCTTCATAGAGAAAAACATGTCAATGTCCTGCACCTGAACTACGAGCAGACTCCCCTAAACCCTAAACCCTAAACCCCTGAACCCTAAATGAACCCTTAACCTCATAAACCCCTTAACTGCAAGCCCTGCGAGTCCCAGAAATCTTGAGTCTTGTCCGCAATGCTAAACCCTAAACCGCCAAGACGGAATCAGCAACCATAATTAAACCTTAAACCCTAAATCTGAGCCCTGAGCCATAATTCAAGCATTTTTGAAACCCCCCAATCTAAAGACGAGACGCAATGCGTAGAGCTTTGAGACCGGTGACTCCGTCCGCATTGCCACTTACGTCGTTGCCTGTGGTGTACTGTAGCTTGGTGTTCATGTTCAAGATTCATGGTTTTAGGGTTTTGCTGTTCCAGGCTTTGTTTGCTTTTTGTTGGCTTTGTGGCTTTGGAGTTTAGGGTTCAGGTTTTTCGGACCTGACGGCCGCGGGACTTTAAGAGCCCGTCTTCCTGTAAAGCGGGTTACTGACTTGGGGGTAGTTTAATATGAGGTTCAAGTGTATAAGGGTTTAAGGAACACCTTATAAACCCTAGCAACCCACTACACAGGAACTTTTAGGGGAGTGGTGCTCTGGGATTAGGGCTCGGGCTTATAACTCTAGTTCCTTCAGCGTCGGGGCTTTAGGACGCAAGACCTGAATCTTGAGGACCAGGAGCCATGGTACACGGCATAGCAGCGAGCAGATGATGCTTCGGACTGAGGATCATTAGGGCTGGGGTTCAGGGGAAAGCATGGCAGGTCAGCCTTTCGGGATCTCAGGGCTGCCCACGGCCGAAGGCTCAATAATGCGTAAAGGCCTTTAAGAGTGCCACGGTTTAGGGTTTAGGGTTTAGGGCATCTCCACCACGACCGGCAACATCAACATTGTGAAAATCTTTGCGGACGAGGGTGTCGTCCACATATCGGTGGTTGTCACCATCCACTTCATAATCCTCACTGCACCATGATCATCACCACCATGATCACCACCATGCTCGAATTCAACCCCGCACCGTTAAACCGCCCCATCCCCAAGTCCCTAAACCCAATGCCCCGAGTCAGCCCTAGTCGCTCAACCCTAAACCCCCCGCAACCCGTATCCCCCTAAACTCTAAAGCCTACCAATTCCTAAATCCTCCACCCCTAAACCGACAATCTCTCAACCTCCAAACTCCCTAAACTCTAAACGCTAAAGGCCCTTTACCCCTCACCTCAACCCCAGACCCTATAAACCCTAAACCCTACAGTAAACCCTAAACCCTGGACCCCCAATTAAACCCTCAACAAAGGCCCCAAGCACTCTGAGCCCAGGGACTGTCCACAGCGTAGATGATGTCGGCAACGACCTCCCAGAGGGAGATGGACACAACCAGGAGATCGAGCAGGCTCCACATCCTTGAGGTTTAGGGTTTAGGGTTTATAGGGTTTAGGGTTTAGGGTTTAGGGTTTTGTAGGCTGTGATGAACGAGTTTTATACAGGATATCGTAGGGTTGTATCAGAAATCTATCTGGGTTCTATCCTGATTTTATCGGGTATCATAGGGGTTTGATGAGCCTTCGTCAGGATCTTATTAGGGTAGTAGAATTTAGCAGGGCTTGGCTAAACACTCTGGAGGTTAGGGCATGGGCTTAGGGCTTTTAAGGCTTACCTGACCCCGCTTAACCTACCTTTTTACAACTTCTTAGTGTGATTTCCTGATAAAAAACTTAAAGTTCGCAACCGGGCTCAGGCTTGTTTGTGCTGGCCCCCTTTTCTGCACGCAGCATCTCGGCTATGGCGGATTTAGGCTTCAGGTATCGGTGCAAAACCCTCCGTACAACCTCTTCAAGGGCCCTCAGAGCCACCTTACAGTAAACAACTTATAGCGAACCAAGGATGGTTTATCTGGGAGGAAATCCTGACAAAAGTTCAACGGTTTAGGGTTCAGGACGTTTAGGGGTTCAGGGTTTCGGGCGTGTTGAGGTTCAAGGATTAGGGTCTAGGAAAGACGGCTAAATTCAAGCTTTTTTACCTTAAGACCACTTGGCAGATTTTGCAGGCGAGCATTCGCAGGAGGATCTCAGCTGGACTGGTACAGCAAGGGTTTGGACGTGCGATGTGAGGCTTCAGATTTCCCTTGATAATAAAGGATACCAATTTTGCAACTTTTTTGCTTTAATCGGGGAAGCGGAAAAGAAAAAGAAAGGGCAAGGGTGCTATTGCGGGATTCAATCCCTAGACCCTAAACGCCAAAACCCGAAACCCTAAAACCCTAAAACCCTAAAGCCCGAAGCCGCTTAAAGAAACCCTAAACCCGAAAACCCTATAAACCCTTTTGTCACAGCTTGGGCACCAGTCCGGCCCACAGAAGATGCTACACCCATCTGCCCAAATGCGCATGGCCAGCTCCAGGAAAAACCACGCGGCATACACCTGGAACTAAACCCTAAACCCTGAACCCCAGAGGGTGAAAAGTCTTAAGTACGTTTATTTAGGTAATATAGTAGAATATGTAGGGTTTCTGAATTGCTATTCAGAAATCGGGAAGTCTCCCCTATCCCAGTTACCTCGGACCCCATGGGCTGATCCACCCTAAACCCTAAACCCTACCTGGACACTTAAGAACCTCCCTTTCTAGGGTTCCTTATTATGATTTCCTTATATAGATCCTTAAGAAAGGTAGGTTCTTTGGGGTCTATAGGTAAACCCTAAGCCCTAAACCCGAAACCTGACAAAACCTAAACCCTAAACCCGAAACCCTACACCCTAAACCCTGACAAAACCTAAACCCTAAACCCGAAACCCTAAACCCTAAACCCGAAACCCTGACAAAACCTAAACCCTAAACCCGAAACCCTAAAAGAACGAAACCTCTAGACCTTGGGAGCTAAGCCACTAGAGCCGGAGACCCAACAAGCCAACAAGAAGCTCAGACTTCAAGGTTTGGGGTTTTTGGGGTTTTTAGGGGGGTTTAGGGTGTTTAGGGTTTTTAGGGTCTTTAGGAGGTTTAGGGGGGTTTAGGGGTTTAGGGTCGTTTAGGGTTTTTAGGGTCTTTAGGGGGTTTAGGGTTTTAGGGTATTTAGGGGTTTTAGGGGTTTAGGGCAGTAAGACGCATATCATATAGCATGAAGAACGCACGCGCGCACACACACACACGTAACCTCTCGAGATTCATCGCTACGCATGGGTAGAACATCTTCTGAAACTGACCCTGATAGAATCCAGTGTTAAATCCCAAGCTCTTATTGGTGCAACACAAGTGACACATGACAAAGCCCCATAACCTGAAATCGAGTCCTCGTTTGGGCTTGTAAGCAGATGCATTGAGAACTGAAGTCGATGCCAAAGCGACAGATTGTGGTGCGGTTTTTTTTCCAGCGACGAGAAAGTCACTGAAACGTGCTGGGAACGGCTTGTTGAGTGCACTCGCTCGCAGCTGCTTCCTAGGGGAATCACTTCAGAACATCAATGCGGGCCTTCCTTTCCGGCAAGTGGTGTGATACAGCAGTGGACAGTGACCTCTCTAGATTGCCAAGTACGCAATCCTCCAATCAAACCTTGTTGGCACAGGCATCTAGGTACAGTGGTTTCTTGGGCCGCAGACTTGATTACCTTTTCTAGCGCTTGCCCGAAACCTTACATCTCAGACGCCACTGTAGCTGCCTAAACCATTCAACCCGAAACGCTAAACCTCAACAGACTGCTTTGCGCAGAAGCGCCGATTCGGTGTGTCGCTCCAGCACGTCGTGACACTGTAACAATCGTAATGAGCAATCCCCAAAGGTCTTGGGCTCTGATATGGGAGATAATTACTTCCCCAAATCAAGACAGCAATTCCTACTAAAGACAGCCTACATTGTACTATATAGGTAATTACCTAGGACCCTTTGGGAATTACAGTATGTAAACAACCCTAAACCCCAAAAGCCCCAACCCGTGACGAGAGTATCGATGCTACGATGCTTCCACCAAGCTGCATATTGAATCACGTGGATGCTTGTCGCGACGTCATTGTCTGCCGACAGGCTGAGTTGCACTTCCTTGTAGGCTTCTGAGCTTAGAATTGAGGGCGTCGATTTTCAGGCTTGCGCCACTGGACAGGAGACGTTCATGTGAAAATGCTCTTCCACGAGAGCGACCAACCAGTCAAACAACCACTCTCTTTGTCGTAGCCGCGCTACGGCATCCCCGAGTCGGCATTGAGCGGCTTAGGGCATAGGTTTTCGGGCTCAGTGCCTTCATGGGTTTTTGGGCTGTCGGGTGCCTGGCATGTTTGCATTTCTTTCTCAGTAGTTCAGGCTGCCGTGGTGCGAAATCAAACCTTGTCTTGGCTTTGACGTGTGTCATGTTGCAGTCGCAAAAGCTCATAAATGGCCGAAACCTGGTGCACCGGCCACTGTGAAGACTCTCAGGAAGTGTGGAGGAGCGAAGTATTGAACTTAAACAGGATATTGCAACCCTCAAACCCTAGCCCTTACACCCTACATCCTCAACCCTAGACATCAGCACTCATGAGCCGCCCAGAGAGACCTGGCTTCCCTTCTCGTAAATGAAACCACTCATCCCTAGGGGTGCATGCAACAGATTACATACTTTTCGTCTAAAGTACTACTATATATGGAGTACTTGAAGGCAAATGCATATAACATACAATGTATCCCCAAACCCTATACAAATTGATAAGGCTGTTTTGTTCTTTGTTTTAAAGTAGGGTTTCGAGACTCTGCTCGACACCGAACGCTCCTCGTGCATACCAAGGCACGATGCCAATGAAGATCCTGATCTTCTTCAAGGGTCCCTAATGAATTACCATTCTTTGCAATTCTACTACTCTGAGTAATTATGAAAACTGTGGAAATGGTTCGTTGAGGCTGCTTTGCTGATTGTGACTCTGACTATTATATCACATTGCGACTATGGTATGAAGATTGTTGCTATGATCGCCATGATACCGCATTGTCAGGGGTTCTACCGGATGTGATGGGTGGTGAGGATGTAGGTGGCCTTTGCCATGTCGACCCACTCACTACCTAATTGGCGTTTTTGGTTTGGGCCTAACAACACAAATACCACACAAACACCGCCACCGACAAGAAGCGAGAGACGGAAACGACACGGCACTGCAACTCCGTCTTCGTGCACCTTCGCCACGACCACCACGACCAGACCAACATTAACAAGACACGGGACGACAACAATGGGGCGACAATCACCACCAATAACAACAACATCAGCAGCAGCATCGGCAGCTAATAGTAGTGTTGAAAAAAGAACCACAACAGCGCCGCAGCAGCAGCAGCAAGGCAGCAGCAGGAGCAGCAGCAGGAGCAGCAGGAGCAGCAGGAGCAGAAGCAGCACCACCACCAGCACCATTCCCGTCCCGATCCCCATCACCACCGCCATCATCATCATCATCAGCAGCATCACCAGCATCATCATTATCATTACATCAAGAACAGCATCACCATGCTCATTACAAGCACTAGCCGCCGCAGCAACAGCAACCACGGCAAGTACATCCGCCTAACTCCTAACTATAGTTCGCGACGACAGGCCGTTTTCGCCATGGAGCGAATTCGTCATGACAGCCATGGCACAGAGAAGGTCGAAAGCCTCAGGCTGCCAAAGCCTCTAATTGCAGTAGAGGGTTCCTTTCTTTCATGAACAACCACAAACCGCTGCATCGAGGTTTGAAGTACCAGGGGTAGGCATGCCGAAGTTTAGATGGATCCTCAGTTTGCACATGTCGGGCTAAAGTTTCAGTGTAGGACGAAGGTGGGAGATGTAGGGGAGCCTCCGCCGATTCAGCTGCACCGGGAACAGCAAGAAGGCAAGCAACAAACATGTTGAATCAACGCCGATGGCGTAACTCAAGTCGCCGTTTGTATTGGCATCGTCACCACGATGAGCATAGTCATCATCATCGAAATCCTCATCATCATGGTCGTCGTCATCTTCATCATCAACACCATCACCATCACCGTCATCATGATAACCATCATGGCCAGCATCAGCAGCAGCAGCAGATCATCAGCATGATACTGTAGCACAGGAACCGTTTTTCGTCTTGATTCTCATGACCATGCTCAGGACCGCAGTCCAGAACATGTCGTCGTCATCATCAGCACCACCGGATTCCCCGATAGCATCACAGTCATGTTGTTGGCAGCGACAAGTGGTATCAAGGAGGTATCGTAGCAGTGATTCCGGTGCTGTGACGCTCAACATAATAACGATGCATTGCGGCTCAAGCCAGTGTATGGAGCATTTGACATTCGCTCTCCGCTCTTCCTTCTGGACTCGCCCTATACCTAAGTCTAGTAGCCTCGACTCGGTGGCCTGTCACTAATTATGAGCTGGCATGACGTCCAGGAATGGTGCCGGTCCATAGCGATTGGTATGCTCCCCAACCATGAACAGTCAAACTCAGATACAGCACTAAGACGATCTCCCAATGACCGACCATCAACCAGCCCCACCAGCAGCTGCAGAACTGCTGAACTTGCCCTGACCCGAAAAACCCCAACTAGGTGTCGATGTCAACAATCCCCCAAAACTGTGTATGATCAGGGCTCAAAATTAAACAATAACCGAAAGCAGCAAATATCCCAAAAGCAAACCACTGGTTCAAGGCACGCTGGAACGGACCATTCGCTGGACGCAGCTTTCCTGCCATCAGAAAATATCTGTAGTCTCCATTGTTGTAGTTCCTTTTTTGGGGGGTACCCATAGGCCCCTAAGTAGTTCTTTTTTGGGATTACCTTCTAGGATTCTAAATATGAACCACAAAAAGGAACTACTTAGGGGCCTATGGGTAACCTTGTAGGATCCCAGATAAGAAAATGCACGCCAAAAGGAAGGAACTTCAAGGGAGACTATAGGTAAAGCTTAGGCTCCAGCATTCCAAGAGCTACACATGAGTCGGGTTTAGGGTTTAGGTTCAGGGTTTAGTAGGGTTTAGGTTTAGGGCTTAGGCTTGCAAGTCTCCCAGTTCAAGGTCTAACGAAGCTACAGCCACAGCTTTCGCTCACTTTTATGACTGATGCCCTAGCATCCCAGGCCTGAATCTGCCGAGTGGGCCAATACCGCTCTGGAGCCGTAGCTCTGGATGCCACATAGATCCCCAAGATACTGGGTTCTTATCTAGGGTTTAGGGTTTAGGGTTTAGGTATTTCACGACCCATCCCCCATCACAACAAAAACCAAGACACGTCCCTGAATTCTCAGAAACCCTCTACGATGACAGATCTTCAGGTCGAGAAGTGTGCAAGACCACAGTAGTCCCCAGGGTTCTTTCTGTGAGCCTCGCCTTATGTGCGTCATCCCCGACATCTCGCAGGGACATGCGGTTGAACACCATCCGCGAATGAGCGCCTGGCGCACTTGCGCTTCTATTATAAACTTAAAACCCTAAAACCCTAAACTCTAAACCCAAAACCCTTAACCCCTTAAACCCAGAACCGCAAAAGGTCTGACGACTCCAAGGACATTTGTTGAGGGCTGTTCAGCCCAGGGCCGAATTTCATGTTGGCCCTTGAAAACTTTGGGGCCTTTGGGCGATGTCAATGTTCAGCCTTGGGTGTACGGTTTAGGGTTGAGGGCTTGGGGTTTCAGGGCTTAGGGTTTAGG
>CAJNJA010013321.1:0-12712 GCA_905231915.1 Symbiodinium necroappetens | reverse complement strand
GTGAAAGCCGCGAGGCAAGCTACAGCCTGAGTCGTGCCGAGGCCCTTGACCTAGTGAAAGCCGTCCACGAGGATCGCAAGAGAAGTGTGAACAGTGAGAAACAAGAGATGCTCGAAAGATCGCTCAAGAGAGCCCGTCAAGAGATCCAGAGCCTTGAGGCAGAGGTCGCCAACAAGGACAAGACGATAATGGTCCTCCAGGATGAAAACCGAACCCTGTGGCCTGCCGCAGAGCGGACATCCCGCGCTGAGGCGGCTCGAAGGGCACGGCAGCTGCAAGAGGAGGAGCGGAGGCGTCAGCAGCAGCAGGCAGAGCGTGATGCCGCAGCGAGGAGGGAGCACGAGCGTGCCGAGCAGCGCCAGGCAGAGACGCAGCGGAGGCAGGCAGAGGCCTTTGGCAAGTCCTAAAACCCTAGAAGCAATAAGCCCAGCCTAAAGCCCTAATGTAGACACTTGAATATTTGCCAATCTTACGTATTGCTTTGGGATCCTTGGAATCAGCAACGTATCACATACAATACCCCCTCAAACATTCAAAGATTCGCTGAGGCACCTGTATTAAGCCCTACACCCCAAAAGGACGTAACCCTAAGCCCGAAACCCTAAACCCTGAACCCTAAACCCTAAACCCCTAAACCCCTAAACCCCAAAAGACCTATAAGCCCTATAAGCCCTATAAACCCTATAAGCCCTATAAGCCCTAAACCCTAAACCCCAAAGCGTTTAACACACCAAAAGGAGCAGTTGGAAGAAATGTCGGAACCTGGCTCATGGGCCGCAGGTCAATGGCCCGAGCCTGAGTTCAGGGGCGCCTGGGAAGGGAGCTTCTAAGGGGTTCCCTTTAAAGGGTACTATAAGGGTTAACCTTTAAAGGGATCTATAAGGGTTTATAGGGGTTTAGGGTTTAGGGCTTCAGGGTTTAGGGCTTTAGGGCTTTAGGGTTTAGGGCTTTAGGGTTTAGGGCTTTAGGGTTTAGGGTTTGGGGAAACTGAGGGGTTTAGGTATCTTGAAGGGTTCTTTTCAAGGGGCCCTTTGGAATTTAGGTTTCCTTTGAGGGCTTTGGGCGTAGGGTTGATGGGACAAGATTCTAAACCCTAAACTCTAAAAACCCTGAACTCTAAAGCCCTAAACCCTAAAGCCCTAAACCGTAAAGCCCTAAACCCTAAAAACCCTAAACCCTAAAGCCCTAAAGCCCTAAACCCTAAAACCCTGAAACCCTAAACCGTAAAGGGTTTTGGGGTTTGGGTTTCGGGCTTTGGCGTGCTAAAACTTTAGGGCTCTGGGGGTCCAATTGTTTCGAACTTTGGTGCTCTAGGGTTGTGTCTAAACCCTAAACCCTAAACCCTAAATTTTAACGCCTAAAGCCATAAACCCCCAAAAGCCCGAATGAAAGCCTAAACCCCAAAACCCTGAACCCTAAACCTTCAGCCCCAAACCCTTTTAAGGTTCCTTTGAGGGCTTCTGGAGTTCCCGGGCTTCTGGATGTGTGGGGTTTAGGGTTTAGGGTTTTAGGGTTTAGGGTTTAGGGTTTTATGACCTAGACAGGCTTAGGGTTTAGGGTTGTAGGCTACCGCTTAAGTCTAGGACATTTTCAGGTGGGTAGTTACCGTTATAGAAGCCTTATAAAAGGTCTATATACCTTATATAGAAGCNNAAGCCTTATAGAAGCCCTATATATTCTAAACTCCCCACCTGATTTTGTTCTTTAATTTGGGTATGTTGGCGTCCAGCCTTCAAACTATGTCTCCCAAACTTAAGGGCGCAGAGTCGTTGATCCAACGGTTTTGTCTTTTTGGGACATCGGGCTGTGATAGCACAGGTTGATTTGTATCGTAGGGCTTGGGCTCTTGATCCCTAGCTTGGGCTTAGAGAGGTATAAACCCTAAACCCCTCAACCCTAAACCCTAAACCCCTAACCCCTAAACCCCTAAACCCCCAAACCCTAAACCCTAAACTCTAAACCCCAAACCCTAAACCCCTAAACTCTATTTTTTGTTCATCCCAAGTTTCTCTGCACCGTGAGCCTCACACCTTGGAGTTTCTGCACTCTCTGAGGCTGGCTTGTATCGTAGGGTTGGGGTTCAGGTTTATGGGTTTAGGGTTTAGGGGTTCAGGGGTTTAGGGTTTAGGGTGTAGGGTTCAGGGTTCAGGTTCTTACTTTGTTCCTAGGGTTTAAAGTTCAGGAGCTAATGATCCTGGGATCGAGGTGCTAATGTTTTGGGATTTATACAGCCTGGGGAATGCAGATCCTTGCGGTCTTCCCTCAACCTTCTTAAACCCAAACCCTCAATCCTCAACCCTCTCTCTGTGCCCCCTGAGGTACGATATCTCAGCAATCTTCGACCAGCCCACCGTCCCTCGGCGCATGGCTTACAGGTAGCTGTCGGAGCCTTCAAAACTTAAGGCTTTTGAGTTCAGGGATCATGAGAATATAAGCATTATAAGGAGCGCAAAAAACCCTTGTACGGTCCATGATATAAGGAATCGGTATACGTAGCTAGGGACGCAGACAATGTGGCAAGCTTCTGTCTAGAACTAACCACCCATATCTTCCCCGAGTATCAGTCGTTGTGTAGTAGAGGTAGTACTCCTCTAAGCTTGTGCTATACCACTACTACTGAAGCGACTAATATCCGGCACTTGCTGCTGCTGCTGCTGCTGCTGCTTCTGTTTCCATCTTGGGCATGATGCTTTTGTTGCACACTCTTGTAATCTTGGTTGCCTTTCTGACTACTGACTGTCATTGACATCTTTGTCGTTGCTGTTGCGGTTGTGGATGCTAGCGGCTTTTCGGGGGTTGTCAAGCCAAAACTGCCAAGGCGATGTGTGAGAAGAGACGAGGCGGGGGGACGCCGCACTTTAGGCTTTTAGGCTTAGTGGTTTCGCTGTTTAGTTTTTTTTTTTGGGGGGGGAGGTAGGGTCTAGAGTCTAGAGTTTATGGCTTATACTTGTGGCCCCCGGACCAGAGAACCAGCAATAAGACCCTAAACCCTAGACTCTAGACCATAAAAAGGTCCTAAACCCTAAACCCTAAACCCTGAAAGAATCCAGACTTAAGGGGGAGATCCCACATTTTTTTAGGGCTTAGGGTTCAGGCTTTAGGGTTTAGGGTTTGGGGCCTTAGTACTTTAGGGCTAAGGGGGCTTTAGGGTTTGGGGTTTTAGGGTTTAGGGCTTAGGGTTCAGGGTTTAGGATTTTGGGGTTTAGGGTTCAGGGTTCAGTGTTTAGGGTTTGGGGCCTGAGTCTGCATAATCCCACCTAGCATCAAAATAGCCCAAAAGCCTTCTCTAAGGGGGTCTTTGGGCCCAAAAGCCTTAAATCATGAGTCCTTTGAGGGTAAGGGATTTTTGTGGACCCTAAACCCTAAACCCTATACCCGAAATCCTAAACCCTAAATCCTAAACCCTAAACCCTATAACCCCTAAACCCTAAATCCCAAACCCTAAACCCTAATACGCCCCAACCACTACGTCACAGCATCCACCGTCGGCAGGTGACCAGGGAGCTCCCTGTGAAGCGAGCTGGGAGCTTTTCGAGTACGGCTGCTACAAGAGGTCGGATTAGGGTTTATGGTTTAACTTCGGATTAGGGCTTAGGGATGTTTAGGCTTTAGAGGGCTTTGGCTCTAGGGTTTTGGGGTTTAGGGATGGTTAGGTGTACCTAAACCCCCCAAAGTAGGTAAAATAATGATAAATAATGGCCCAAAACCCATAAAAGGCTATTATTCCACATACTGTTGGGGTCCAGGTAGGGTTTAATAGGGTGTAGGGTCTAGGGTTTGGGGCCGCATCGTTTAAATTGTAGGGTCTAGGGTTTAGGGCCGCATCGTTTAGGGTGTAGGGTTAAGGGTTTAGGGTGTAGGGTTTCGGGTTCAGGTCGGATCAGGGCTTAGAATTTAAGTTTGGGGCTTGGGGTCTATAGGGTTTAGGGTTTTCGAGGGTCTAAGTCTAAGGTTTAGGGTTTAGAGGATTTAGGATTTAGGGTTTAGGGTTTAGGGTATAGGATTTCGGGTTTCGGGTTTAGGGTTTGGGGTTTAGGGTTCAGGGTTTGGGGTTGAGGGTTCAGGGTTTTTTAGGGTTTACAATTAGGGTGTCATGCTTTGCTTTGAGACATTTTAGGGTGAGGGGTGGCCGACACGGCGCCCCCTCGGAGAGCCGATGATGGCAAAACATGCTGGTTCTGTGTTCTGGGTGGTACAATCAAAACCCTAAGGGTCCATGGTACCCAAATAGTATATACTTTGGCCTTAATGTAGTCCCTATGTAGGTACTTTGGGGCCAAAGTGCATACTAGGATCCTAAGGGCAATGGATCCAGTGCACCAACACACTGGTCATAAACACATTTGTGGGAGGTTCCAGAATGTACGACATGGGTATAGCTATAAAAATGTGAGGGATAGCAACAAGTATAAAAAGTACATAAACACTTTCCTGCAAACTTTGAAATGTATATGAATAAAAACACATTCGTGGGAGGTACCATGTGTATATACTGGTTGTAAACGCATTCCTGTGTTTTTCGAAGGTACCTTAAATGAAGCACTTGTGGGAGATGCCAAACTGCATATACTAAGATTAAGAAATGTTGACAGGTATAATTGGATCGTGGGATTACCAGGAAAGGCCGTTTAGCCATGGGGTGACGGGATAGGGGTTAGAGACAAAGAACCCTTCTATCCGGAGACGTACGCCCTGAGACATGATCGACTCCCAAATACTCCAAAACCCTTAAACCCTATAACCCTAAACCTATAACCCTATAACCCTAAACCCTATAACCCTATAACCCTATGACCCTAAACCCCGAACCTTCGACTTCATTCAGGAATAGACTCGAAAGCATAGTCAGGATCCCCCCTGATGGTGTAAGGGAGCTTCTTTAATTGAAGGGTTTGCGAGTTTGTGCCGTCCCTGAACAGCGGAACCCTAAAGCCTAAGCCCTGTATAGACACGAAGCCCTAAACCCTAAGCCCCAGACCCTAAGCTACCCATAAGGCCCCTAAGTAGTTCCTTTTTGGCATTACCTTGTAGGATTCTAAAGATAATTCACAAAAAGGAACCACTTAGGGGCCTATGGGTAAACCCCTGACTTCGGGAGGCAAAGCCCCACCATCTTCCAATAGTACGCTGGGCCTGTGAGTATTGCCTTCCACACAAATCCCTGGAACTGCTTCTTCCTTCCCGCTCCAAAAGACTTTGCAGGCTGGACTGGCACTGGGACTTCCACACAGCATCAGAACGCTGCCTGGACTCTCGCCTTTCGCTTTAGGGTTCGGTGCTTAGGATGAAGGGCTTGGAGCTGAGGGTTTACCGGGACCCCAAATAACCTACCTTTTAAGGGACTGTCTTTACAGAAACCATACCTTTCTTCTAAGGGACTTATATTCTTAAAACAACCGTAACAAGGAGCCCTAAAAAGGTAGGTTCTTTGGGGTCCAGGTAGGGCTCAGGGATGAGAAGTTGAGGGAGTTTGGGCTCTTTTGAGGGCTTGCTCTAAACGCTCATGTAAGTTCAACTGTTCCTATTTAGGAGGAGTAGAATAAGGGTTTTGTCGGGGTTGAACATAGTCTGACCTAATGAATATTAAGATAGATTAGGGTTTGGGGTTTAGGGTTTTCGATTGCCAGACTAGAATTCGGGATTTTGTTGGCGCCCTCGCCGTTCGTCAGGCTGTGGGGTGCTTGCACACGTGAACCTTCAGGAGTACATGGCACAGTGGACCCGAAGGCTTACAATGGCCAGAAAAAAACCTTAGAAGAAAGCACCGCATTTGGAACCAAAGGCCTTAGATCTATGTGGGGGTTTTGCACGTAAGGGTTTCGGTTGACCCTTAAATTAATCTCGGAAGAATATTCACTTCACACATCTGAAAACCCCACCTCTGTAAACCAACCCCAAACCCCTAATTCCCAAACCCTAAACCCAGAGTACCCTTGCAAAGGACCCTAAACCCTAAATCCAACAAACCCTAAACCCTACACCCTGAACCCAGAGGATCCCTGTAAAGGACCCTTAAAGGGATCCCCTAGAAGGAACTCGTTGAGGTGTATGCGAGAACCCTAAACCCTACCTATCAACCCTAAACCCCTAAACCCCTAAACCCCTAAACCCTAAAGCCCTAACCCCTAAACCCCTAAACCCCTAAACCCTAAACCATGAGACTGATGGAACACGGATCTTCCCGGAGACTCCAAAACCTCGTAATGAAGGAATATACCTTAAATCATACTAGGGTTCCTATGATAATTTAATGGATGTTCCAAAAAATAAAAGGAATATCCCTTAAATGATAAATAGGTTCCTATCATAACTTAAGGGATATGCTCCTGGGTTAAAGGGGGGGGTTTGGAGGCTCGGTCCCAAAGTCCATGCTCTGAGCGGGTTTAGGGATTTGGGGGTTTCGGGTTTCGGGGTTTGGGGGTATTTCGGGGTTTAGGGTTGAGGGTTTAGGGTTCAGAGTATGGCCCTTGAGACCTAAAGCCGACTAAAGCCCTACTATTTGTGTACTTGAGCCCAGATGGGTGAGGAGTTAGATGCACATCTGGTGTCGATCACCACGGTGGAGGAACAAAGATTCGCTCGGAGCTCGGAGTGCGTCTTGGGGTTGATGGAGCTTGGGTCGAGCCTCAAGTTGATGGTTTGAAACCCTAAACCCTAAACCCTAAGCCTCAAGTTGATGGTTTACCTGGACCCCAAATAAGCTACCTTTTTAGAGTTCCTTGTTATAGTTTCTTCCTTAGTTAAGTCCTTAAAACCGTAGGTTCTTTGGGGTTACGGTAGGGTTTACAGGTCCAGCTTTAAGGATCCTTACTTTGCATCAAGGAAATGGTCGTTCTTTCAGGGCGGCAGAGAGATGAGGGCTCGTACCTTTATGCCAAGTCCAGACTGCGTGCCTTCATCCAAAGCTATGAGAGGTCATAAGCCCAATATCACCCAAAGCCCATGTTTAAGTCTTATCAATTCTAAAGGAACCTGATAAAGCCTATCTTAGAACAGGCCTATTGCTGCTGTTTTGTTGAACTTTGGAATTCGATCCCTGAGCGGAACCCTCATTGAACCCTCACAGGAATCCTTGTCGAAAATTCAATCCTTCTGGGACCCTAAACCCCTAAACCCTAAACCCCTAGATCCCTAAACCCTTCACCCTAAACCCTAAACCCCTAATCCCTAAACCCCTAAACCCCTAAATCCGTAAACCCCTAAACCCCTAAACCCGAAACAGGCCCTGAAGACTAAACGGCCCTAAACCCTCAGAGGAGCCCCCTCTCCGAACCATTCCAAAAGACTCTTCTCGAGGAAGCCTTATGTTGCTCTTTACTATTACTACTGGGGTTCAGGGTTTGGGAGTCTAGCGGTTTAGAGGTTTAGGGGTTTAGAGTTTGGGGTTTAGGGTTTGGGGTTTTTATGTATGAAATCCCCAAGGCCCAGCCAACGAAGAATGGGCTAGGGTTCCTCGAACCTTTTAAATTATGCACAAGATCATCCGGCCCAGTGACCTACTATATAATTCCCTAAGGGTCCAAGTACCAAGTACCCAAACAGAGGGTTTCTGGTGCTTAAAAACTATTTAAAATAACTTAGAGTAGGAGTTTGCGACTTAAAACCCTACCATCTGGGTACTTGGACCTTTTGGATAGTGTGTGTGTATATATATATATCTCTCTATATATATCTATATATATATATAGATCTCTCTCTCTCTCTCTCTCTGTGGACAACTCTAGACCCAAGTACTTGGAAGAAACAGGCCGCCGAAACCAAGCAGAGAGTTGCATAAAACAAGCCTCATGCCCAAAATCGGACCCCACATAAGGGGTTCGAGTTTCAGGATTTAGGGCCGTTTAGGGCCGATGTTTATTGCAACTTGGAGTTGGCACGGTGTTGCAAAATGGCGTCAAGACCAGCTTAGGAAGGGCGAATGATTGGATTTGACCGTGCACTAAACCCTTAGCCTTACGGTTTAGGGCTTTGGATTTTGGGTAGTATAGGAGAAAACAGCCTGAGGTCCAGAAACTGTGCGGGACACGAATGTGCTGGCTGGGTCTCAGCGAACACCCCGAGCCGCTCCGACTAAAGTTGGCTTGGGGCTTAAACCCTGAAGCCTAAGTCTAGTTGCGAGTTTCATTGCTCCCCGAAAATATCAGGGACCCAATCGTTATGTGTTTGGGTTTGGGATAATCGCTTTGTATGTTCGTTTTTTTGGGGTTAGTGTTTAGGGTTTAGGGTGTGAGGTGCAACCGATTATCGGGTACTTGGGCGCTTGCAGGGGTTGAGCCTTCCAAATCGGAAGGGCGCGGACTGCAAAACTAATTTCTACTTCTGTCTTCAATGCATGCAGCTACTATGTTTCGAGGGTCTCAATTCGCGAAACTCCTTCCCCCACAAACATCAGCTTCCTACAAAACGTGAACCCTAATTAAATCCTGAAGCCCTAAACTACTTAATTATTGGACACATGGACCCATAGGGATAGTTGAGTTCTTCTCCAGCTGAACATTCTCTAAGCCTTACACCCCAACTATGTGCTTGGCTGGTGGCTGAGGACTGAAGAATGGTTCTGGACGGACAACTCCCATCTTGCACCTTGACTCCTCTAAGGGGTTCTCGGGTTTAGGGTTTAACATTTAGGGTTTGGGTTTAGGATTTAAGGTTTAGGGGGTTCCTCTACAGCTTCTAAACCCTAAACCCTAAACCCTATTTAGGGGGTTCCTTTGCAGCTTCTGTACCGCCAGAAGCCAAGGACTTAGATTCAGGATCCTGCTGTTGAGGCCTCATGGAGAGACTTAGGGTTTAGGGTATTAGGGTTTAGGGTTTAGGGTTTGGAGTGTTTAGGGTTTAGGGTTTAGGGTTTAGGGTTTGGAGTGGGCTTCTGAATGATTAGGGGTCTGCACTGCGTGGGCCCAGAATTCGGGAAGTCGGAGCCTGAGCAAAGATGCAGCAGCACCTGAAGGCAGCATGTTCGGCAGCTGTTCTTAGCTGTTACACTTCTATCCCTTTCTATCCCTTCATAATCTTCGTACGCTAAACCCAAAACCCAAAACCCCAAACCCCAAACCCTAAATCCTAAACCCTAAAACCCTAAACCCTGAGTCCTAAACCCAAAGCCCTAAGCCCCAAAACCCTAAGCCCTAAACCGCCAGGGGTTCCAGAATTGGGCGCGGGGGGAACCCAATAACTGGCACGGCCACGATGAGAACGTCGCCGTGATGAATCTGCGGCTTGGTTCAGGGTTTAGGGTTCAGGGTTCAGGGTTTAAGGATTCAGGGTTTAGGGTTTAGGGTGACATACACTTGCATGTCGGCTTGGGGTTTAGGGTGCAGGATTTGGAGCTCGGGGTGTATAGATTAGTGCACTGTCTGATACATTGTTTGATTCCTTAAGCCCTAAACCCTATAGAGTTTATAAACTCTAAGCCCTAACCGCTAAGCCCTGAACCCGAAACCTTTCTACTTTGGACCCCAAGCCCTATACCCTCAACCCCTACGGTGAGCCCCGTAGAGTTTCGAGGATTCTCTGCGTTGTTCAGAGGGTGGAGGGGGCGGGGTGTACAGTCTGGCTCTCCCTCGACTTTAAACCCTACCTGGGGTTTATAAGGTTTGTGGGGTTCATAAGGTCTAGGGTTTATAGGGTTTAGGGTTTAGGGTTTATAAGGCTTTGGGGTTTTGGGTTTCCCTAAACCCCCCCAAAAGTAGGTAAAATCAGTAATGGCCCAAAACCCATAAAAAAGGCTCTTATTTTACATACCTTTTTCTTTTGGGGTCCAGGTAAACCCCAAACCCGAAGCCCGGATTTGAGCTGATGGTTTTAGAACACTTCGAGGGATTTGTTTTTCGGGGTTGCATGCCTCGAGGCCCTGACACCCTGGACCCGAGCCCGAAACCCTAAACCCTAAATCCTAAACCCTAAGCCTAAGCTCTAACAGCCCCCAAACAAGACAGCCCGAACCCCGTGATTTCCAAAACGCAAGATCTCCCGGGAGATTTAGGGTTTAAGGGTTTAGGGTTTTAAGGTTTAAGGTTTGACTAACCGTCGTGCTGAGACTGTACAGCAATGGGTTTGAGGTTTAGGGTTTGGGACAAGCTTCGACCCCAGGGGAGCACCCAGGACCCAAAACCATGTCACGGATCCTTTCTGAAGGGATTAACCCTAAGCCCTACACTTTCTCTCGAAAAAATCTGCCCTTGTTTCAGGACACATATAAGAAGTTTGTGCAACAAGTCTCGCTAAACAGGTAGGTTTTATAGCCTCCCGGCAAGCGCTAGAACGAACCAACTCGGAGCAATCCCAAAACCCTAAATACTCAACCCAATGTAGCAGCGGTTTTTTTTTTAATATGGGCTTGAGGGCTTAGGGATTAGGGGAAAGGGTCTCGACTGTCAGGGCTTAGGGTTCAGAGGCCCCCCTAAAACCCTAAACCCTAAACCGTCTTGGGTTTAGGGTTGATTTAGGGTTTAGGGTTTAGGGTTTAGGGTTTAGTAGGTTGGGTACTGCAACCACACAGCAACAGTTGGGTAAGATTCATAATATGGATATATAAGGCCCTTAGTAGTAGCCCTATTATAGACTGTTACTGTATGCGGGCAGTACCCAATCTGGTTTCACAACTTGTTTGCAGCAGTTTGGTTCGATTCTCGATGCGTGAGATTGTCAACCCAACAACAGACGGATGCAAGGTGAAGCTGCCTAGTTCTCCAATACTTTTTTTTGAAAAGGTTCTACTTGTTGTTTGCATCACTTGTGATTTCCCTCTCACCCAGCTGTGCATTTCAGCAGCTCTCCTAAGCACACGGAATATTCCTGATGAAGTCTTTGTAGATTTCCCTTAGTAAGATAGGTTTGTTGGGTTACAGGTAGTCGACTAACTAATATATATATATATATATAGATAGATAGATAGATAGATAGATAGACAGATAGATAGATAGATAGATAGATAGATGTAGATGTAGATGTAGATGTAGATGTAGATGTAGACGTAGATGTAGATGTAGATATAGATATGGATATGGATGTAGATCTAGATATAGATGTAAATATAGATATAGATGCAGATATAGATAGAGAGAGAGAGAGAGAGAGAGAGAGAGAGAGGGGTCTTGAATATGCCCTGCTCCATCAAATGGTCTTGGGCTCTCCGGGCGCCTAAAGCCTGAACTCAGCACCCCTCCCTAAACCCTAAACCCAAAATCCCTAAATCCCCTAAACCCCCTAAGCCCTAAACCCTAAACCCCCAAACCCTAAGCCCTAAACCCTTCAAGCACCCCTCCACCCTGAGCCCCAAATCCGACTTGCTTCGCCACCCTCCGCTCTAAGAATCTGCACTTCATCTAAAGCTGGTTTAGGGTTCAGGGTTTACAGGGTTTACAGGGTTTACAGGGTTTAGGGTTTTAGGGTTTAGGGTTGAGGGGTTTAGGGGTTTAGGGGTTTAGGTTTAGGGATCCGGAAATGGGTCGGAATGCCAATGCGCAGCTCCCCAGACCACCGGGAGGATCTAAAACGTAGATCCCCACACCAAAGGGTACTTCATAGGAACCCCCTTAAGGGATCTACTCCCAAAGCCCTATAAACCCCTATAAACCCTAGACCCTTATAGATCCCTTTAAGGAACCCCTGTAGACTATAGAAACCCCCTTTAAGGGATCTACTTTTTGGATCCTCCCGGGGCTCTCGGTCTGAGTCTGAAAAAAGGCACACGAGCTTCAGCGTTCACAGAGCGCATGAGGAAGATCTGGCAAAGGCGCCCCTTACCTGAAGCTCTCGCAGACGCGCGAGGGTTTGGGGTAGGGCCCTGTACGGCTTCACGTGGGTTTTTGCAGGAATCTTGGTTGGGTTTGTGCAGGGGCTTGGGGGTTAAGGGCTCCATGTTTGACTCTAAACCCTAAACCGTATGGGGTTTTGGGGCTAAGCGTGGCTTGATGTGTGGTTTTTGCCGTATTGGTGGGGGTGTTGCAGGGTTGGGCTTGTTGTACCCCTAAGGGACCATGTACTTGAACAGTATCATACCTTAAGGGAATCTATAAGGGTTTAGGCCTTTGGGGCTTAGGGTTTCTAGAAGGGTATTGTAAGGGTTCTATATGGGTAGTTGTCTCAATCAGGGTCCCCAATTAGGGTCCTTTGTATACTATATTGGGGATCCTAATTAAGAGAACTACCCATACACTTAGCTGAATACAGTAGTATTGTTCTTTGGCCCTGAAATACCTGTATGTAAGGACTACTTCAAGGCCTAAGTCGGTACTATTTGGGCACATGGACCCTCAAGGTGGATGCCTTCCAACTTCGGATTGGACATTAAACCTTTAGGACTTAGGAACGGTAGCCAAAGCCCCGGAAATCCAGGCTCGTTGCTGGGCTTCTTCTCCTGGCAGTGGTCCTGTGCCCTGGTAGAATTTAGAGTCTAAACCCTAAACCCTAAACTTAGAGGTTGGAACACTTTGCAATTAATGCTTATCCCCTGAGGGTCCTAAAAAGTCAGACAAGAATATATCCCGATACCGTATTCTAGTCCAGAAGGTGGGCAGCACCCCTAAACCGCCTAAACCTTAAACCCTAAACCCCTAGACAATGCCCCATAGATTAAACCGTCAAGCTCCTTAGGCATCTTCGTCTGGGCGATTGGAGCTTCCTTTAGAACTCTTGAATCATAGGGACCTTCAGGGGGGAGGGGAGGTAGGGGACGAGACTTCCTTAAATGAGGGGGGGGGGGGGGGGG
>CAJNJA010013319.1:0-37926 GCA_905231915.1 Symbiodinium necroappetens | reverse complement strand
GGTAGGGTCTAGAGTCTATAGGGTTTAGGGTTCAGGGTTTAAGGTTTTGGATGGTGAGTGCTGAAAGGTAATAAAGGCCGCTTAACAATAAGATGAAGGCTCTTTTTTGGGTACACTAGCCGAAAAGTATATGAGAACTACAAAGGGGGTATGATATTATGACTACACGTGCGGCTCCTAAATGTGGGTTTGAACTTCATGGTGTGGACTTGTTGCAGGTGCCTCGATTGTCAATAGCATCGTGGCCACTGCTCGCCAGTGCAACTTGGACAAGGACATTGACGAGCTTCTAGGCAGCATTTTCTGCACAAGGCGCCCCACTGCGCCACCCGCAGATGAACATAGGCCTAAATCCGTGAACCCTAAACTTTCCTAAACTGTAAACCGTAGCTCCGCAGAAAACGGGCGTAATGACAACAACACCGTATCTCTGGCAAAGGTTGCAGGTTGCACAACTGCAAAGTTGGTGCAGGAAGCTAGAGAGCAGACCGTGGTGAAGCAGGAAGGCTGAGCACTTCGCTCAAAGTCAAGGAAAAAACCCAACATGGATAGAGTCTAACAGAAGGGATTGAAATTACTATAATGGTATCCCTCTAGTCGCGATATCTTAATAATTGTACTAGCGCAATACCCGAAACTCGAATTCCACTTAAAATATAAGATCGCGCAAACAGTTCAGGCCCTCAAAGCATTAAAAGTCGTCGCAATCGAAAGCCTTAAACCCTGTTAAGCCTCAAACTCACTCCCCAAAAGCCCTACACCCTAAATCCCAAAACACCCTAAACCTCCAACCGCAACCACTAAACCCCTAAACCTCAAATCCAAAACCCTTAAACCCTTAAACACTTAAAGCCTAAACCCCTAAGCCCTAAACTCGAAGCCAGGCTCCCCTCCGAGGAGGAGGACATGGCCGGCGTGTCCATTGACGAGCGCGACGCCGTCTCGTGGCTTCTTTTTCGGGTTTAGAGGGGTACCGTGTAGCCTAGTTTAGGTTTTAGGGTCTAGGGTTCAGGGTTTAGGGTAATTTGAGGGTAGTCCTAGTGCTTATATGACCTACTTCGTAAGTCCCCTGGGCCTTCAAGACAGGATCACGCCCTAGGAAAGCCCGTGGCCCTTTGCGACGGAGAAAGGCAAGGAGGGTGCGGTGGAGTAGTTTTCGAGATGTTCGTTAACCTGTAGAGTTCACCATAAGCATCCTGTGATTCCTTCTGGCTCACAAGGCCGAAGCATAAGGCCACGGCTCCGACTTCAGCGACGGAGTCCTAAGGTGGTCGGAAAGGTCTACAGGCTGCTCATGGAGATCGAGTCCCGAGCGCTGCCGATGGGCTTGCACCAGGCCCCTTTTTGAATGTGCTCTGGAAGGACGACGACCCCCTCAAACCTCAAACCGAAGTCTGCTCCAAGTTGCGACTGCCCCAGTTTTCCAGCAACATTGTCGAGGCACAGCCCTTGTTTCATCTACTCTGCTTTCCAAGGACGGGAACAACAGTCATGAAGTCAGCGCTAGTGGTAAACAGCACAGTCCCCTTCTTTCGAATAGCATGAAAGGCAATTCCAGACTTGGAACAAGCGGTCGTAGTAGCAGCCGCGGCAGCGGCATGAGCAGAAGTCGCCCTAGTCGAACCCTGCCACAAACGAAGCCAAATCGACCAAGTACGCCCGTCAAGTTCTGTAAGCACATCGAGGCCGGGACTGCGAACAGGCTGGTTTGCAAACTAATATCACACCATGTCAGTATTGTTTGTTATCATCAACAACACCACCACCACCACCATCAACATCATCATCGTAGCTGACTATGCACACTGGCCCCACTAGACTGAGAATGCTCATGTGCGTAGTTCCCTAAATTAGGGTCCCTTTTTTTGTCCCCAATATAGTTCGGCACCCTTATAAAAAGGACCCCAAACGGGACCCTGTTTTAGAGAACTACCCATCTAAGAACCTTTACAGTAGTACCCTTATAGAAGCCCTATAGAAACTTTTGTGGATCCCTAAAAAAGGACCCTAAAATAGGACCACCCCAATGTTACCAAAACAGTTCGTAGGTCGGCGTGCCGCCCACTGCAGAAGAGAGCATTGCCACGTCGCTTTGGCTCACATTCGGGATTTGGGGCTTTAGGGGTTTAAGGCTTTCGGGAGTTGTTGGGGTGATGCATTTTAGCTTCAGGTTTAGGTTGGCTTGGGGCAGCGCCAGACCGCAAAGCCTGACAAGGCAGCTATTGCTGGCAGTTGCAGCTTGAAGAAGCCTGCCAATCCAGGTAGATCTGGTCGATGTGTTTCTGCATTGGCCTTGTTACCCTGGCCAAAGCCGACACATGTGACAATGAGGCTGGTTAACATTGCGCAGCTGGACCGCCCTGTGGGGGACTCAGATACAGACTGAGACTGGATACGACGGCAGCCGGTGTCCCGAATTATGCCCACCTTTTCTGTAGCCCAGACACTGTCTGCGCTGGCATGAAGCTGCCTCTCTCCTAGGAGATGAACATCAAGAGCCTGCCACGTCTCCTTGCAGAGTGCAGAGGCAAAGACATCGAGGTGCCCCAAGCTGCTTGTGGCAAGCCCTGTAGATTTGAACTAGCTAGCAGGTAGGCTGTCGGGCTTTCGGTCCAGGGTATGGGACGAGTTGCAGAAAAGCACCACATGTGTACCACGGCTCGGAAACTACATTCATGCAAAAGCCATGCACTGGAACCTTCCTTTTGAGATTCACCTTAAACCCTAAATCCTAGTTGACCCTAAATTGAACCTAAACCCTAATTGAACCCAAAGCCCTAAACCCTTGCGAGGCTGTCTACAAGGGCAACAACGAGGGAGCCCTCGAGGCTGATCATCAGTATGGTTGCTGCTAATATTTTGGTTATTATCATCATTATTGTTATCGTTGTTCTTGTTATTGTCATTATGATTATGACTATTATTGAGTATAGGGGCCTGAGTAAATCGTAAATACGATTGTGTAGGGTTAGTGGTACTAACTTATGATGGTTTAATACTGATGTTTAAAACATTTTAAGTTATGGTATGATCTACCCGAAAGCACTGCTCTAGTTGTTTAGTGCTATGTTAATGAACTGCTCATCTCGTCTAAGGTTTTGTTCGTCGCAAAGTGAGGTTTGCTGCTTTTCTTCCAGGGAGCAAAACATGACGAGCCAGAGGCGGAAGCGGAGCACAACGGCAAATGACACCATGGTAGGTTCGGTGTAGGAAATGATGCCTGCAAGCTCCATGAATCAGGCAAATTGAATCTGATACCTGGAACCTTTACGAGGTGAATTGAACTTATTTACAGATGCATCTCTCTTGTAGATAGAGGTCGCCGCGGTGTGCGGACCTTGGAAGGAAGGATCTCTTGCAACCCTGACCCACTTCTGATGCCAGCCCAGCCGTTTTCGCGCAGTGCCCGGTTATCTATCTTAGGCACCTTTTGAGAACTCCCAACTTCTGGATCGCTATCTTGAGCAGAAATGTCCATTCTCATTATGTTGGTTCCTAGGACTTGTTTTGACCATCCTAAGTTCTTCCGTCGGATTGTCAGCCCTCGGGCGACGAAGCCTTATAGGCTTAGAGAAGGAAAACCCTCTGGGCAGCAGAATGCTTAGCAGCTCCGACGAGCAACTCGAAACCCAAAGCCTTCAACTTTGCTGTGTTTGGGGAAGTTCGTGGAATGCCAGAGTCCCCCAAGAGCCAGCATCCCTTCAAGGTAATCCCCGACTAAATATGGATGCTATCCTTCGCAGGATGTGGCCCTTGTCCAGGAGGCCTGGACTTTTGCGCCTTTGAGGGTGGTGTGAGCTGTTTCGACTTGTAGCTTTTGCGTTGCGGCTCGCGTCTTGAGAACTGAGCAAGTCTCTTGTTCATTGCGGTGCCCTCCCGTCCAGATCACCCTGGCGAGCCGCGCGGCAGTCGGGGCGCTGGTGAAGCAGTCCACGAACGCGGAGCCTTGCCCAGAAATGTTAGTTGAGGTTTCAAGGTCTGAAGTTTCACGGTTTTGGTTTAGCCTTGGAATTCAACGACCAACGTGGAAAGAAGAGCTTCGGGCGTGTTGAAGACTCAGGAGACATGTCAGGATGCCAGAAACTTGAATCGCACGAATCAATCCTCACTTGTGCCAGGAGGGACGCGTTGAGGAGGTGAACCCCTTCTTGCAGGAGCTTCAGCCCATCTGGGAGCTCGAATGGTGGATAGTAGCTTCATGTGCTAGCAGAAGAGCTGCCTCTGAAAGCCCCAAATGCAAACATCCCTGAACCTTAAAGCCCTGGACCCTGAACTTTCCCCACAGTTGGTGAGAGGATGTTTTCAACTTCTTCTCTGGCGGCTCTCCGTACAAGCAGGCCCTTGAGGAGGCCCAGAGTTTAAGATGGGAGCCCTCAACGATCTGAACAGGGGTTGGGGGCTTATGATAGTATAGTAGAGTTGTCAGGTAGAGCATAGTATAGTATATAGTATGGTATGGTATAGCGGTATAGCTTAGTATGGTAGAATCAATGCAGCACAGTATGGTATAGTTATAATAAGGAACCCTAACAAAGATTCTTCTCAGGCTTTATCTCTAGGACTCTGACCCAGAGACTCCAAAACCCCCTAACCCAAGACACTATAGGGGGCCTTAATAATTACCTATATTCTCTCTTGGGGGTTTTATATTAGAGTTCTAGTATGATATACCCCAAAACCCCTGTTCTAATCATGAAGGCCCGTATAGTACCTTTATAAAGTAACCCTATAGAAACCTTATAGATCCTTTTAAGGGTCCCCTAAAAAGGGACCCTGTAGTATGCTGCTTGAAGGATGTTGGAGTCGATGGGGACAGAGGGTAAAGGGTTCGTTGTTGTGATTATACGAAACTAGTTACAATTCTACGTATATTATGCTATGCCATACAGCACTTTACTATAGTATACCACACTATGATAGAAATTCAAAATTTAGTATGCTAAAGGATACTATCGTATGATATAGTATACCTTAAAACCCTACTATCCCCGATCCTCCTGATAGACCTGAAGGGCCATGAAGCTCACCATCTCAACTGTGACCCACTATGACTATGGCTTCTGACTAATTCCATCTTTTAGGACAGCTTCTGCTGTAATTTAACTTTGTTTGCCTGGTCGTGATTAGGATGTCTTGCAAAAGGTTTGGAATTCAGGGTGTTGGACTTCGCGATTCGCGAACTCTGTACGGAGCCGTGGATGCCTAGCTGACACCGAAATCTTTCGATATCGGTGCTGATGTCCAGATCAACAGTACTTGCTCGTAATCCTTGTGCATGTTCTACTCGCACTCAGTCTTGTACTTCTGGTGTTGAAGAGGAAGCTCCCTTTCTCTCTTGTTCTTTGTCTCTAGGTGCACATTTACACACATGAATGTTCCGTATTCATTGGGCCATCTCTATCTGCATACGCTCTGTATACTTAAATATAGTTTGTATATATGTATATATAATGTAGTATGCACACCCAAGCAGACATGCATGTATGTGTGTAACTGTATAGTGTGTACGTAGTGATCTGACAGTGTGGCTTCGATGGCGTCAGCGATGACTACCTGAAGCCCCTCTTCGAGTGACCCAGATCCATTTCGAAGGTTCGGTTCAATGGGGTTGGCGGTTGGCAGGAACTTTAAATGGGTAGTTCTCTAAATCAGGGTCCCTTTTAGGGTCTTCTTAGAAGGGTGCCGTATACTAGATTGGGGACCCAAAAAGGGGCCCTAGTTTAGAGAACTACCCAAATCCGAAAGCCCCAAGCCGGGCACCCCAAGGGCTGCTGCTTCGAGAGCACTGGAGTTCGACTCTAGGGCTTTCTGAGTTTAGGCGCTGAGGATGTGCTTGGAGTTCACAGATTCTGTCGCGGGAGTCTTGAGGTGTTGAAGAGGGGGGAAACGGCCGCGTCGGATCTGGATGAGCCAGACTTCGCAATAGCTATCCCAAGAAGAATCAAAAAACACCGCGCGCGATGATCCTAAGGCCCTTAAAACCATGGAAGATTTAGGGTTAGGGCTTAGGACTCAGGGCTTGTAGGGTATAGGGTTTGTAGGGTTTAGGGTTTATAATAGGGTTTAGGTAGGCCTCGTTTTGCTCCAGGTACTTGCAGGCTTGCCTCGGTGAAGTCGTGCGCAACAACGAGGCCACGTTCAACCTCCCTGGTCTTGGTGAGCCTATGCTGCGGTATATGATCGTATGTACAGTATGTGGTATTGTGCTTTTGTAATTATATCATCGTACATTATAGTATTCTGTTGTAAAGTATCACTATATATGCATTTTTCGGGAGATCAGTTCAGGGCAGTCAAGGCAACCGGCTCAGTCTTTGTTTGATGCGTTCTTGCCGCAGCGGCAGGTCGGAAGCCTGATTAGCGCCCTCGATGGCAAGTTCATCGAGCCAGGCAGGTGATTCGATCGACCACTTAGGATCTGCTACAGTATATATACATATATATATAATATGTGAAAGGATCGTTAGGATCATATCTCGCCAATATGCCATCTTGTGAAGTCTTTTTGGCGCGGTGTTGCCAGAGCTGTCCAGCTAAAGATTTAACTGCCAACACTGTTTTGGGGTTCCTTATTCTAATTATTAAGGCCCGCTAAAGACGAGTTCCCTCGCACGAAGCAGGCCCTGGTGGTGACCCCATCCGCAATCCGGATGCTCCTCGGCTGTTACTTGAGTGTTTGGGGGTATGATGAGGCTTCTATGGGGTTGCTGCAATGGCACAATAACAAGGGGCCCTACAAAGTACCGTGCGATCCTCTAGTGCTACAAGCGGTATGGAGGGAAAGCTTCTGGGATTCTGGGATTCTGGATCCTCTCAGTTTCGTGTGCCCAACTTTCGAAGCTCCGATGCGCAGCCTTTGATCCGATCCTTTGGCAAGGTGCTCCCGACGGGCAAGAACATGCACGCCCTGGACCCGAACTCCATCCCAACGAAGGCAGGAATCAAGCTTAGGGTTTTGAGTGTGACCCCAAGCCACATGTGGCTCTTTCTACATTGACATGATCCCCGGTTCCTTAAAGCGTCCTTCTTTTTCTGAGCTTTGATGCTGCGTCGAATCAATTCTCCAACGATACATTATAATGTCTGGTTTGAGATTGTTCGAGGTTAGCCAGAAGAAGGCATCATCATAGATATAGGCATCAACTTCATCATAACCTTCCATCGTCGGCGTCATCAGTACCATCACCATGCTGACCGTGACATACTTAGTACAGTCCCGGTGTTTGAGGGTTCAGTGCTGAGAGGCACATGAGGACAAAGAATGCAGACACTTGCTTTTGATGGGAACACCCGTGAAGACATTTCGCGCAAAGGATGTTGTGTTAGACATGAGGCGCGGCGAGCGGGATGCGCTTTTCTTAGGGTCCGAGACATTTTCTTATGCCAACTTTCTTGTTTTAGCTTACATCATTTTATTTTGTGTTAGTGTCATCTCATATCATTCTGTAACATACTCTATCATGTGATTTTATATTATGGTATACCGTGTTATGTTTGGCTTCACAGTCAACACCCCCACACACACACACACACAAAGGTTGTGGTCCCATCCTCGACCCCCCAAAATCGGCACAAAGGCCGCCACTGACCCCAAACCCCAGACCCTAATGGCCGAAGCTTCGAAAGGCAGCCACTGACGTGGCCATGGTCGTGGTGGACCGCCTTTTGGAGTCGCTTACTGAGCAGCAGGCCTGGCGAGGGCACTCTAAGGGGACTTCTGAGGGGTATCAGAAGGGGATTCTCCGGATATTATGAAGGTATCATAGAGACACTACGGGTAATAATTCCGAGGGTACTTGCAAAGAGGGATGGGATATCACTGGAAGCTATCTGAGACGCCTACGTCCTACGGCTCGTACGTTAGCCCCCAGGTTTGACAGCCTGGGTATTGGAAGTGATTGTAAAAGCAGCAACAGTGGTACTCGTAATACTGGAAACGGTAGCAATAACAATCATAACGTTATCATAGTTCTGGCGCTAAGAGCGTGGTCCCCAGAGTTTGGTCTTGCGCTGTCGGGCACATAGCAGTTAGAACGGGTAGAGCAGGAAAGAGGCTTCTTGAAAAGCTGACTCCCGCCTCCGCCTTAGACTCGAAACTCAAGTACATCACATGCAGGTTGTTCTTAGTCGGGGTTCCGTGCTTTAGGGGTGTTCCTCATCCTCCGTTCATCTGAAAAAATGCAAACACATACCTTGGATATGACCCTTGGTTGGAGCACAAATCCTTGGGCTCCGAGACCATGTTCTGTCGCGATGAATTGTATTTGGTTTTTCATTCGGATGTGAATAACCATTGGTCAGACTTCGCCGTGGAGAAGACCGAAGAACACTGAACTACATCATTATGCACACATCGGCTTGAGCATCAGCCTTATTGGAGCATTGTACACACATGCCTGCATTTGTGCATGTGCACACGCGAGAGCCTTTGGCGTAATCCAGGGAGAACGAAGGAACCCCCTTGATGTGAACAAGGTTCATCTTCCGAAATGTTACAACGGCTGTGTTCATGTTCAAGGACTAGTTGATGAGAAGAAGACGACGGAGGACTAATTCCGGATTAGTGAGCTATGTTTGTCCAATCTGCATATCAGTATACATGTCATCGTGTTCATGAGCATTCTGACGCACCGGTTTCGTCAGCATAAACTTCATCGTCCTGCATCATCAGGGCGAGATGCCAGAGTCGATTGCCTTCACCCTTTGGGGCACCGACAATATCAAGACTTACGGCGAGTCCTTGGCGCAGGCCGGATCATTGGCTGGATTTTGGGAGGGGGGCGGGGGGCATTTCTTGGCTTTATGTATCGTCGAACGCAGATGATTCTAAGCTGACCGTTGGCGATGGACCTGTGCAGTGTGTGCCCGGTATTGACGGAACTCCAGGTTGGGTGCAGCAGGATGGCCACTACGGCTCTAAATCAGACCGGGCTTCTCGGAAGGTGCTTGCGCTGGTCGGTGCGCGACCAGTTCCGGACTCCCTGGGACGCGTGAACAAGGTTTGCATGGGGGATGTTTCTTTTTTGGGTGGGTTCGTCGGTTCTCATTGCTCCGCTCGAATGCAGGCCGAAGTCCCTTCAGAAAACGGTGGAGATACGAAGTGTGTTCTAGCTTGTGCGCCTCTGCGGGCGCCAGGGGATGGGTTCCCTCATAACTTCCCTTGTTCAACCTATCAGGTCGAGCTGATCCCTCTCGAAGAGCTGGGACGGCCACGAGTCGATGCATCTTGATCGACCTTCCAGCAAGCCTTTGGCCTGTTTTGATGCGTCTCCGTTTATTGGCAACTCGCATCTAGCCCCCATTGCCCCTTGTGTTCCAACATGGACTCGGCATCTAGGGCCAGGGCTGCTTCCCACACCAGTTGTAGTTGGTATGATATGACCTGCCATGGCTTTGTGCGTCGGGTGCTCACTGCAGTCCCGACAGTTGCGTGGAACCTGAGCCCAAAGTCGGCAGCAGTGGCTTTCTGCGGGTATCACATCCGAGCTTAGGTGGTGTGCAATTGCTCGGGTGTCTTCCGTGATCTCTTCATCAATCAGATGAACCTGCTCGACCGTGCTATCAAGGCTGGTGACTTTGCAACATTGCGGCGTTGTTATATCTTTGCTGGCGAGTTGTGTGCTTCGGACATCAGCAGGCGGCAGCGGAGGCGGACGAGCCCCCAGAGCAGAACTTTGTCCGCAAGCATGCGATGGAGCAGGCAGGAGTCAGCTGCTGCGTCTGAAGCCGGTGACCTTTTTATTAGCATGCCCTTTGAACTTTGACGATAAGGCCCGGATGAGTGAGCTTTTCAGCCTTCTCAGTCTCGGTCCTGTTGATGCCAGGCGGAGGAGCTCAACATCTCTCTCAGACAGGCTCGAGCTTGAAGACTCGTCGGTGCTTGTGCCTGTTGGAATGCTAATACCACGTAAATCCAATGAATCACGAAGGCGTCGTTAAGTTCGGACAGACAAGCCGTGGTGCATGCGTCGGTAGGCATGTATGTATATGTGCGTACTAACGGAACCCGCAGCTTGCTGCAAGGGAGACCTACGCTGTCGGACTGATGCGAGTCTAGCACAGTGTTCGACCGTGTACTGTTCACATGGGTCAAGTGAAAAGATAGCAATCTCCGAGCAAGAAGCGCCACAAACAGGCCGCGACGCGTGTTTTCTCCAATGCGGCGGGATCATATTCCGCAAACGTTGGCATTGCCGTTGAGAACGGTGCCAGCGTTGACGAGGAGCAGCTGCAGGCCTGGCTGCTCGGAGCTTGCGGGGCCTTTGCAACATGGGTAGGCAGTCAGAAAGTGTTTCAGCCGGGGAGATGTACAGTTGCAAAGAGCATTTGAGGTTGAATGGCGTCGTCGCCCGTTGCTGCTCCTGCGTAGTAAACTTTGTATGGCATTCTATTGTTGTCATAGTCGTATAGCCTGAAGAGAGAAGGCGTTCAGCACGCTTTGCTTGAAAACCAATGTCGGCTTTGCTTAATTGCTGGTTTCTGTGTTTTCTGGCATCGCAGGTACTATCATAGCCGTATAGGAGGTCAGGTGATGGGAGCAGGATAGAATCGACATGTCGCCATGCTACACGGCAGGAGCAGTTCGTCACTCGCAAGGGATTTGCACTCAGCCCCTTGTCTTTGTAAAGCCTTCTTGCACTGTTCAGCAGCTCTTTGAAAACCAGTAGCGAATGCTTGATGCCTGCATCAGGAATATGAACAATATGCCAGCAAAATTGCAGAGTTTTTCTTTAAGTGTTTGTGCGCCCGCTCACATCAGATCGAGCTTTCAGTTGACATGCGAGATGGACTGTTGCGAAGCTGCTGAGGCTAGTAGCTCTCGCTCTCTCTCTCTCTCTCTATAATTTAATATTCTCTATATGTGTATATAAAATTATCAATATTATATATATATACACAGATTATACGCACATACATATTTCGAGTTATATAGTAAGGCTCGGATGCGCCCGGCGAGCTCATTGAGTCCTCGGGCCTGTTCAAGTCCGCTCTCAGCAAGGCGGGCACGCAGCAGCACATCCACCCCGACCCTCCGTCGTTGTAACCATTTCTGCAGAGGTGCAGACTTACATAAATTCTGCTTCCGGATTCCTTCCACCCTTGCGGTGGATTCCGAGGTCGACGTGACCTTCCAGAACCTGGACTCCAGCGAGATCTCCCTGACGGACGTCTCCCACTACTTCGACAACGACCCCACTAAGGTCGTCTCCAACCTCCGCAAGGCGAGGATGGCACGAGGCTTCGCATGTTTAAGGTTGAAAAGAAGCAACAGGACAAGGACATTAGAAGGACGGCGTCAGAATTCCCATGATGAGCTTCAGGGTATAAGGGTTTATGACATGGGGCATTTCCACTGAGGATCAGGAGTAAGAGAGAAATAAAGCATAAAACCCTATAAAACCCTATAAAGCCCTATAAAACCCTATATTGCACCACGGCAGGATGGGAAGAAGCCGGCGGCTCTGATCGCTGACACGACCACGGCCAATGCCCAGGTCCGATCCCTCTCCGCCCAGGCTGGGTTTAGGGTTTAGGGTTTAGGTGGGGTATCCGTCAAGTGGATTCTGGCGCTCTTGTTGGAATTAGGAGCTGCTGCTAAGAGCACTGTCACCCTCAGGCTGGTAGTGCATTACTAGTTGCGGCTACCCTTTTCGCTTATTCCTGGCATTGAATCATTGGGACCGTTACAATGCTCCTCTTCCTCCTCCTCCTACTCCTGAATAAGGGTCCCGTTGCAGGCCTGTACCTCGGAGGACATGTTTAGAGCAAGTCAGCCATCGAAGTCACTTCAAGTAGTTTGTCACTCGCAACATGTCCCGGAGTCCCCAAGAGCCGGTGTAAACTCGGATCGCACGAGACCTTACCGAACGTTTAGTTCCATTGTCGCTTGTGCTGGAGGTCAGGCTGGACAGCAGGACGAAGCTCCTGTGCTTCGGATGCATATGTTCACAAGTCCCTCCGCTTTGCATCAAGTTCTAACGCGCTGCCAAGCTCACGGTGGGCACGGACTAGACGCGAGCACCGACCAGCCAGACTGCAGCTGCCGCACACCTTTAACTACAGGAGATGCAAAGAGAATATGGGAGAAGCGCCCACTCGATCTCAAACCGGCGAGCCGAAATCAAGAGTCGAAACTGATTCGAACGATAGGGCCTCACACGTTTCTTGACCGACTTGGAAACCAGGTGCACGTTGAGCTTCGGGCAAGGACAACATCGAGAGAGTAGTATGCCAGCAAGTTGAACCCCAACATTTCATCAGCACGAGGAACAGCTTGCGTATTGCCAAATCAAACCATGCTTCCGTAATTCTGTAATCGTGGCCCTCCTCCTGCGTTTTTACGTACAGACCGATAGGCCAATTCATGTCCAGACCCAGCGCGAAAGCGAAAGCGATGATCACAGCAGGTATTCTTGCCTAGGACATACCTAGGACCTCAAAAGGGCGGCGGGCTGCTTCGGGATCACAAACTCGAAGAGAGGCCCCTGTCAGAGCTGAGGGCTTGTCGATGTTCCAGAGTTCGGCCTAGCCCTACCCATAGGCCCCTAAGTAGTTCCTTTTTGAGATTACCTTATAGGATTCTAAATATAAACCATAAAAAGGATCTACTTAGGGGCCTATGGGTAAGCCCTAAGCAGCCCCAAACCGAAACCCTGAACCCTACACCCGAAACCCTAAGCCCTAAACGCTGTATCCTGCCTCCGTCGGAGCCTTTTCTGAGGAACCCCAAGTTCTACGAGGCGAACCTGAAGGGAGGTTACGAGGGCGTCCGGGAGATCTCCAAGCGACCCTTGAAGAGGCAAAGAAGCCAACCAAAGCCCGCAAGAGAAGGATGGTAGTTCTCTAACTTAGGGCCTCTTTTTGGGTACCCAAAGTAGCAGGGCACCCTGATGAAAAGGACCCTGAAAGGGACCCTAATTCAGAGAACGCCCACAAAGTGCCCTTCCAGCTGTTGAGCTGGAGGTGCTTATGTAACCGCCTGTAGATCCATCTATCGACCTATCTCTCCATCAGTCTATCTGTATCTATCTCTACCTAGCTGCCTGTCTATCGACCTATCTACCTGCATACGTACCTATATTATACCTATCGGTCCGTCAGTCTACTTGCCTACCCACCTATCTATCTCTATCTATCTGTCTGTCTAGATCTGTCTATCTATCTATCTATCTTTCTATCTAACTACTTATCTACTTACCTACCTACCTACCTACCTATCTATCTATCTATCTATCTATCTGGTCCTCTATCCATCTATCTAGTTGTCTGTCTATCTACCTATCTATTTATCTATCTTTCTTTCTTTCTACCTAGGCCTCTATCCATGTATCTATCTATCTATCTGTTTGTCTGTCCATCTATCTATCTACTTATCTATCTATCTATCAATCTATCTATTCCTCTATCTATTAAGCTCTCCCTCGCATATAGTCAATGACCAAACTTGTAGATACGTGCATGCTGCATGAGAGTGTATGTATGTGTGCATGCATGTATGTATGTGTTCACATGTGCAGATGTGCAAAGGTGTCTGCGTGTGCGTGTCTGGGTATGAATAGGTATATAGGAAAATATGTATGTGTACCTTTGCCTATTTGCATGTGCATGTGCCTGAGCATGTGGATGATTAAATTTCTGTGTCGCATGCATGCGTCTAGGCATGACAATAATATATATATATATAAATACGTACACGCATACACGAATTGTGTGTTTTGAAATGGCCACCCCCCCCCCCAAAGAAGGGAGTGGTGATATCCACGCGCGTGCATATGCACATGCATGTACGCATACACTATACATATACAGCACACGCATGTGGCGCGTACGTACATACAGACATACATATACACTTACAAACTTACGCAGGGACGTTTTTTCATACGACAGAGAGACAGAGGCGGAGACCTGGAGAGAGACAGACAGACCGACCGAGACAGACAGCGACAGACAGAGACAGATAGACAGACAGACACAAACAGACAGAGCCAGACAGAGACAGATAGAAACAGATAGAGAGAGAGAGACACACACACACACACACAAGACTCGCAACACACCTTCTGTAATCCGTCATGATGTCTTACGCACATTCCCGAACCTGCAAAATGCAAGTTGATGTCTGTCAGCAAAGCAACCAGTACACAAAGTGCTCCGGCATGCGCCAAGGAATGAGGTTTACCTTCGGTTGGAGCACAACAGCGGATGCCGCAGCGCGGTTGCATGTGAGTGCAACTGTCAGATAGACATCGCGAGTTCCAGGTTCAAGCCCCTCCCAGGCCTCGAACACCGAATCGTCTCGTCTCACAGTGGTGGGCTCAGTGGCAACCGCGAACAGCACAGAGTCAAGCCAGGTCGACAACTTCGTGTACGAAGACTGCAACACGCAACTTGGGGATGATTGAGTTGCCAGTTGACGTTTTTTGTGACTTCGGTTAGCATCATGCAGGTTTTCTGTCGTCTGTCCCATGACCTTGTGGATCGTTCAGGACCTACATCCAAGATGAAGAGATTAAGAACAAGAGACTTGGATTTGAACATCTTCGGCTGCTTTGCACTGTGCTTGCCGGACAAAGTGTCGAGAATCTACTAACGAGGATGTCTACCACCAGAGGTAGAGTCTAGAATGATTGCCTTCTCCACTGTGCGCTGCTGGAGTTGTAGCTTAGCAACTCGTTCCTTGGATTGCTTCCGCGGCTGCTTCTGTTCTACGGCAGCTGGTTCTGTTTCAGCCCTCGGCGGCTTGACAGGATGTTGGAAGCGAACCCGGATGCCTTGAGGGACATGGCAAGACGCTCAGTGTCTCGTGAGATCAGTGCTTCTGTGGGCACACGGTGACATGTCATAATCTAGTCTTAGCCCGGAATGACACGCTTGCGCTTGTGAAGGCCCTTCCCTCTGCGAAAATCCAAGCATCGCTGTAGACCCCAAGGGCAAAAAGGCGAATCCGCGAAAGCGCCGCTGCGCGGAGTCACGAGCTGCTGCCTTTGTGCTCTTACCGGTCCCACTCTCAAGGCCGTCTCGCCGAAGCCAAAACCTTGTCTCTCTCATTTCCGTTGCTTGCATTCCTCAGTGGAAGGAACCGTTGCTGACGCTCGTCAACCAAGTCGGCCGTTGCTTCAACGATTTGGCAGTGTGATCGCGAGATGGTGTTGGAGCGCTTCACTTCCACATCGCATAAGACATGGACGAGCGAATGCGTCAGCTAACCCTCAGCCTTGTGGACAGGCTTCCTGAAGAGCCCCTTCAAAACTGCACCTACGGACATCTCGGGGTCCCCAGTTCCGGTTCTGAGGCGTAACTGACTGCGGTAAGATCTCCACTTCCAGCTCTCGCGAGCTTCTGCCATGCTCAGTTTTCCCGCACTAGACAACTTAAACAGGCGTGCATGACATGAATTTGTCTGAATCCTCCGTCGCTAAGACGTGTGTGACGTCAAAGTATTCCAGTGTGAAGGAGGGCTTGAAAGAACCAGGGTGATTTGCTTTGAGGCCCGACATTCTAGAAACAGGATAGTGACATCACCCGCCTTAGAGTCAAGGTGCAGACGTTCCTGGAAGCCAATGCAAAGGGCTACTGGGACACAGACGAGGCCACCATTGACATAGCTGAGTGCCGTCTCACAGAGGCTGCTTCCGAGCAGAAAGTCTAGGGCACCAATGCTTGAGATGTTGCTGTTAGCAGTTAGCACCTGTCAAGCCAAAGCTTTACCCAAACCTTATAAGTTCTAAACCCCGAGCCCCTCAGCCGTAGTCTCCCTCCCCGCTTTCTATGGTCAGGAGAACCTCCAGAAACTCAGGGATGTCTACCAGGCCGGTCCTCCGTCCTTGGGGCTCGTCGGGTATGCTGAGCATGATCCTGTCGCCTTAATCGTTTGAGATGCCATGCTGATGCATCTCTACATTTTACATAAATAGATAAATATATACATATATATATATATATATTTTTATTTATTTATTTACATGTATATACATATACCTATATGTATATATATATATATATGCACACGCACATGTGTCATGGATTTATATTGTTGTACATTAGTAGGCATAAAATTGCGAATTCATAGCTTTAGTATATCATATATGCTATTACATATGTGTATATGGTTATGTGTACATACAACATATATATATATAAGTACGTTCTGCTATTGATTTATATTCGTGTTTATGTATGTTCATACATTTGTATGTAAATGTCTGTATACATACATACATATATATGTATACACATGTATGTACCGTTATATTGCCTCAGGAGTGCGAGGACAAGATTGAGGGCGTCGACTTCGCGGCCTAAGTCCTCGGAGCTGCTCGCCTGCAGGGAGCGTCAAGACCCGATGTCGAAAGTTGGGCCTGCCTGTGTTTGTCCACGTAGGTTGGAATTTGGGTGGCAGGAGGCAGCCTTTCAAACCTTGCACAGGTTGCAGAGACCAAAATCCATGCGGAAGCATTGCAGCAGTTGTGATTTGTTCTTGCACTGTGCATGGCCGCCATTCCCAAGGCATTGCTTCGCCTGCTCCGAGTGAGTTCGTTACTGTTTGGGGCACGAGGCTTCTCGTCATTAGTCTGGCCACATGTAAGACCCAGCCAGGCAGATCACAGGAAGCAGTCGCAGCTACCGTAGGTCAAAGAAGAACAACGACAAAAGCCTGACAGCATCACCTGGCCGTGTTAACTCCTGCTGCTGTTGCTGCGACCACTGCGACTACTTTTGCTGCATGTAGTGCTGCGACAGTGACTGCGACGATTGCCGACTGCTGCGGTTTCTGTTGCTGCTGCATTAGGGGCTCACGGGCCGTTACGGCTGTTGGCGTTGCCCTTGCAGAGGCTTCGCGAGCCACCATTCAACACGGTACACGAGGAGGAAGAACAGCAAGACATGCTACCACTGCTACTCTCGCGAGTGTCGCTGTTGTTCTCATCAGCACTGCCAATTTGTCTCTTCTCTCAGTGTCTCAAAGATATGTTTAGAGTCTTATAGAGTTTAGAGACCTACTTCTAGTCCATCGGACCCCACCTTACCTTGGCGAGAGCAACCCGGAGGTGCCATACTCGTTGGAAAAACCTTTCTAAAGGGCACATCCGCTGCGAAGCATTCCTTTGATCTTGCCGTTGTTCAGCTTAACCAGCTGGCTGAGGACCTACAGTTGCGAAGTTTGCGCAAAAGAGCAGCTGCCGAGCTACTGTAGATCTTCAGCACCGTAACGAGCTGGTCTGAATTCTTTAAGTAGCCCACCACAGCAAGCAGAGGTCAAAGCATAAAGTGCTGCTTTGGCGGTTCTCCTGATTCAGAGATGTGTTCACCTGCTCTGGCGTTCGGGGCGCAGTGCGGAATCCCTGTCCAAGTTGATCTTGCTCCTTGGCACAAGCCAAAGAGTCGATCGGGAGGATAGGAAACCCAAAGGCAAGTCTCAACCTCAGCCATTCTCCCTACGACCTGAGGGAACAACTTGGCAGAAGTTGCACTTTTTTGAGTCGCTGCCGAGCTTCGTAGCTTGGCTGTGACACACCATTCCAGCGTGGCGAATTTGTGAGAGCAACAGCCCAAATACCCCCTCAAAAATTCAAAATGCTGCCTGCCATCACCTGGCGGATTGGCGACCCACCTTAATTAGAGCCCGAAGACCGAAGTGCTGTAAGAGTCCTGTTAAGCACCAACATTAAGGCCGAATTATGGCCAGCTTTTAAGGTTGCTCCACTGCGCCTTTGAGCCCGCGCATCTGCGCGCACGCGGAAGAAAGGGAAGAGTGTGATGGTCTTGCGATGACGGCAAAGTGCACGGTGACATTCGCAGACTCAAATATTTAGATTATTCAGATTGGTGGATTCGCGAAGCGCTCGATGATTGTGGGGAGGTAGGATCAAACGCAGGATCACACTGACTTGCACAGCGCCCGTTGTTCTTGGACTTCCCTCGCATATACCCTGTGAGGACACGGGTCACGAACCAAAATCCGGATTCAAGATATTATATCTTATGCTTTTGTGTTTTGCTATGTCATGTTACACAAGGTATAGTACTGTATTATGTACTACAATGTTAGAATCCCTACAGAAGCTACACTGCTTGCATACGCCGAGGACCTCGCCGCACTGCTCGAAGAGAAAGAAGTGCTCCGAGGAGCACCCCCCTGTTAAATGCTGGGTTCTGGGTTCAGAGTGTCCTTTTTGTCGTATACAATAGATAGTGCAATCTAGCATTACATATATGCATATGTCTATTAATATATATGTGTGTATATATATATGTACATACATACATATATATATATATGTGTGTGTATTTTTTGACAATGATCTTATTCGGTGTGGATATACATATGTATGTATATATATATATGATATGACATGATATGATATAGCTTCCGAGACGGGATGCCTTGAGCATCGCCCCAGATGGGACTAAGGTATACTCAGGCCCATGGACTGCATGGCAGATTTCCTACAGTGTTTGTACTGACCAGTTGTGCAGTTGCCGAAGCCGCGAGCCTCAGAGATCCGAGTAGCGCTAGTAAACAGAGCGGTTTTGGGTTTGGGGTTTAGGGTTTAGGGTTTAGGGTTTTGGTTTAGGGTTTAGGGTTTAGGAATCTCTTATCTAGTGGTCATGCCAGCCATTGCCACAGCAGCGTTAGTACTGGTAGCAAAAAGGATATGCGGACAATGCAAGCACTTTACGCACACACTCGTTGCTCATGATGCTGGCAAGCAAAGAAACAAGAAGAACAGATGAACTTGGACTCCTCTAAATTCTTTTAATGCTTGTCATGTGCAGCTTGTATTGTGATGTTATATTGGGGAGTTATTGCACATGATTACTATTAAGTGTATCTGCTGCAGAGCAGGCGGACGACGACAGCATGGCACTGATTTGCAGGCCGTTGCCCTCAGTTGGATTTCAGAGAGACTCGCTTCTGACTCCGGTCGGACGCTCCAGGTGTGGAACAGAGTTTGCACCACGGCAAATGAGGCGTCTAAATTGAGTATTACAAGCGTAGCATCCTACCCCGGACGACCGACACCGTCATGCGCATAGTGAGCTTAACCGGCATTCAGCCACGAAGTTGTGGAACATGAGGATTCTTGTTTAGGTTCACAGTTGGCAACTACCGTTGCCAGGCACGGATGGTGGCGCTGCAGGACGATGCAGCCGGCACCTCCGCGTGGATGCTAAGCAAACCGGAATCAGGCTTTGCCGAAGCATGTCTGGCACAGATGCTGGTGATGTCGAGCCTGAGCCTGTCGTGCCAGCGGCCTGTCAGCCGCTGTCTACAGTATGTGTTCATATGATGTGTCAACACAGAAGATGCGAAGATGCGTGGGTGCGTGTGTGTGTGCATGAATGCATGCATGCATGCATGGCAAAATGTATGTGTGCATTTGCTTGGTGTACGTATGTATGTATGCATTCATGCATGCATGCATGCATTCACACACATGGTAGTAAAGGAAAGCCCGCACGTGTCCATCTAAACCTGTCGATATATGTGTAAGTATCCGCATCTTCATCTGCAGTATGTGTATATACATATCTTTCAGGCGCAATTCTCGCAAGTGTCCTTTATCACGGGTCCTTTTTGCACATTCCTGTCCTGGAACCAGGTTATGTTCACAGTGCGCGAACGCATCCTCAAGGCTCGCCCAGTGAGAGACCTTGGCGATCGCGGGAATTTACTTATTGTTAATTTTACTATTGTTATTACTATTGTTATTCTTGTTGTTATGGCCATTATTATTACTATAAAAATTATCATCTTTACTCGAAATAATGACGGTTGTTATTATCGTGACTATTAGCTGTTACTATTGTTTGATTATAACTGTTGTTACTATTAGTACGGTAGTATGACTGTTGTTGTCATTATCAGAACCGAATCGGTGGCAAAAGCTAAGTCTAGTGGGACTCACAACCCGAACAACTATTGCCTATATGATAACATAATATCGAAGAGATTATACAATGTAGTATAGATTGTAGAATATAGTACAGATTATGTAATATATAGTATATCCTATATACTATAGTACAGTATTACTATATGGTAGAAGTATACATACATACATACATACATGCATGCATGCATGCATGCATGCATGCATGCATACATACATACATACATACATACATATATGTATATATATATACACATATTTAAGTCTGGTCTGAAATCCGTGGCTTGGAGATGCTTGCTTCATGGTGTAATCCGTAGCTTTGACCTGGGTTTAGGGTATAGGGTTTAAGGGCTCAAGCCATTCTTTACTCGGTAAATCCGCGCGGCATCCGACGCCGCGCAGCATTCGACGGCTCGGCTGGCACTTGCAGAGATGAGTCACATAGCTGTCTGAGTGCTCACAGTCCCTGATTCCCAAATTCCTAGAATCTATCTGTTTACCTCGGGAGCGTCCCGGGACTTTCAGATCTCCGATTCGCGCACAGGCATCGGAGCAGATCCAGTTCCTCGCAAGCTTGTCCAAGGCCGCCTTTGCCCTGCATCAAGTTTGGAGAACAGTTTAAGGGAACAGAGCAGCCCGTTGATATTCATCGTGGAAAGGCGGTACAGGCTGCACTTGCAGCCGGCGTGTTTGCTGCTTGAGTCTTCGAGACGTTCCTCTTCCGACGGACACAATCGTTCCCCGGTGCAGACAACAAACGCGCTTCGAGCTGACTGCAGGTGGAGGCTGGCAAAGCACAGCGCGATTGGGAGTTGGCAGCTCAGTCGCGGTCCTCCATTCCCAGCTTCCAAGCAACCCTGTCATGGAATTTGCTGTTCGCGTGGCGGGCGAGTTCCCATGGAAGAGCAGTTTCATTTGCCAGAGGGTCGCCTCTCGCTGGTAGGCTCCATATCGTGTTAAATGTGGACCTTTCAAGAGAGTGTAAGTCTGTAAGTAGCACATCAGGTCCCCTTCCTTTGCCCACGTTGACCGCTTCAAGGCGAAAAGCCATGGCCGTCCTGATAGCATGGGCATTTCCCGAGCTGCTCGCAGAGGTGTGGCTGAAGTGATGATGAGATTTGGAAGTGGTGCTTTGCATGAGCGCTGCATGGGCGATCCAGCTCGAGGATTAATGCCCATCAGAAGTCAGAAGTGCCCGGCGGCACCTGATCTAATTTCACCGTCAAGTTCTCGTCCTGTCGCAACTACTTTTCACAAAGAAACTGCCACCGATGACAGTAGTAGCAGTTAGCTTTGTTGACTCACACCGTGCGTTTAGTAGTCTATGTTCTTGCTGCCTCGTAAACCCCAAATGGCCAGGCGATCTCTGACACGGAAGACAAGCGCGGGTGCACCGGCTTTGTGGAAGGGCATCCGGCAGTGGGGACTGTGGCAAAATTCACAACAGGGGCAGCGCCAGTCGTCGTCACACTGGCGACAGCCGTCACAGCGAATTCATTGAAAGTTAGTAGCATATTCTTGCAATATGCCCCGCTGAAGTTTCGCGTGGGTTTCTCTTTCTCATGGTTTTCCTCTACTGACTCCTTATTACAATCATGGTATGTTTTTAGCTACTGACTGCTTCTTATACTTGTGGCATGTTTTCCTGCAGTGACTCCTTAGTATACGTATGGTACATTTCCTCCACGGACTGCTTATTATACGTATGGTGTACGTATGGCGTATTTTCCTCTACTGACTGCTTGTTATACTTATGGCGCATTTTCCTCTACTGACTCCTTAATATACTTGTGGTATATGTTCCTCTAGTGACTCCCTATTATACGTACGGTATATGTTCCCCTACTATCTCCTTATTATACGTATGGTATATTTTCCTTTATTGACTCCTTATTATACTTATTGTATGTTTTCCTCTGTTGACTCCTTATTATACTTTGTGTATGTTTTGCTTCTACGGACTCCTTTTTAAATTTTACTTAGTATAGTTTCCTCTCCCGACTCCTTACTATACGTATGGTATATTTCCTTTACTGACTCCTTAGTATAATTACTTATGGTATATTTTCCTCTACTGACTCATTATGGTAAGCATGGTACAACATACCCAGAAACCGTATTCTAATTCTTAAGGCCGTTATGCCGTCGCATCAGAGAACTGCAGCCTTGCACTGCTCTGGTCCTATGGTTATTGTAGCTGTATCATATATCTGTAGAAATATATTTATTTATTTGTTTGTTTGTTCCGTTATATATATATGCACACACCTACATATATAACATATAATATATGATACATAATTCATGATATCGGAGATATGACAATCAATTTATGTTTTGTCCTTTTGTCTCGCAGCCCTTGCTCCGAGATTGGGATGACAGGAAGTACTACAAGCTCGTCAGCGGCGACGAGGTTTTTGTGGACACCAAGGACTCCAGAAACCAACCTGCGGAAGGGATGCGTCTGGGCACCATCAGGAACCCTTTATTACGTGTCTTGTCTTGGTTTTTTTGGGAGAGGCGGTGTGGGTGACCACCGTGGTTAGCAGCTTCCTTTCTGAACCGTGCCGGTCTCTCGAATGATGATGCAGGACAAATTGGCAGAATGCAATCGATTAATCGTGGCATCTGCCACCGGCGGCAAGGCACCAGGGTATTTTCTTCACGGAGTAGCAGGAAGGCAGAAACAGACGCTGACACTAAACAAACATTGTCTCATAGACTCCAGAAAGTCCTTGAATTCCTCGTGACCATCGCATCGAGATCTTGACCCTCCTCTTGACGAACATGATCTACTGAGACTGCAAGCCCGTAGTTTCTAGCTTTATTGTTCATGCGGTGCGACCCCATATCAGAACAAGCAATATCAGTCGTAGTAACACTCCTATTAAAAACGGACATGTCAAGTTTGGGAGCAACAAAGATGCTGCCAAACCCGGAACAGGTTTTCTGGGCGATGCCGGCCGACTTCCAGTTGCTCGCAGACTACGGCATCGATGCCTCAGATCCTGTGAACCACAAGGCTTTTGGGACAAGTGGGAGGGCTACTGGCTGGATCTTATGTTTCTGAGTTCAAGAAGGTTCGTAGAGAGGCTAACCTTGTTTAGCCTTGATTGCGAGTTTGCCATGGACGTGTTGAGCTTTTGGGCCATGGCTTGAAGACCGGGGCAGAGAAGCGCGTTCAGAAAGCAGACCGTTGAATATCATGGCGTTCGAGAGAAGCTGGGATTAAAGTTCGACTTGGCCCCTACCAGCCCAACTTCCCTCAGGCAACCCAGCCGCATCGTTGCAAACAGTTACTCTTCTTCTGTCTCCCTGCAGATTTTGAGCCGGCGTGGCTCAGACGAGGAGGGTGCCAAGCCTGCGCCCCAGCAATGACACGACATGGGAGCCCCTTCTACAGGGCATGTCCATGCATGATTTATGTGGATTGTGTCGGCTGAGGCAGGTGGGTTGTGGTCGCTTGCTTGGTCGCAACTTGCAGGCTTGACATGCCGGAAGTCCGGCGATACTTCATAGGCCTCCGAGGGCTCGCGGATTCCTTTCGTCGCAGACCGCCTTTCGGGATTCAGATGCAAGCAGGGACCGCGGCTGCGTGTAAAACATCACTATTTTGATGCGCTGTCGGTGTGCAGGCAAGAACTTCGATGGGGCTCATTCGCCGGAGGCCTGCACAATGACAGAGCAAGCATGAACGAGTAAGATGCCGAGCAGATGACAAGCAAGCTGAAAGCATGTGGTATGTGTGTATGTGTATGTGCTAGCCGCTAGCCTTTGGTGTCATGTACCATCCAAGAATCGTATTAGCGGCATGGTGATGAAACAGATATCTTACTCCAACCACGTTGAGTCAAGTCGGCGACCTGATAGCTGTGCCCGAAGCCACATGACAGCGTGTGGTATTGGGTCAGCACACCCTCCGAACCACACGCACCTGAAGCTCAAAAGCAGACTTAATACTAATTACTAATATTCATATCGAACTAATGCAGAACTAATACTAATACTAAATCTAATACTAATACTAATCCTAATACGAATACCTAGTTCACAGATTAATACTAGTACTGGTATTAGTACCCACACTAGTACCCGTACTATATGCTGTGTTCTGTCCTCGAGGAGCTCGTCAACTACATGGGGGCAACGCCCACGGAGTTTCCCACTCGGGATGCCTGCGGACTCAGTGCTCAGAACGCGTCCAAAGGTATAGAAACAGTACGTGCTTTGGGGATGGTTGGGGGTTTGGGGGTCTAAAGTCTACAAATGAATACCTACTTTGGGCTAGGTTTTAGTGGCACAAAGATATTTGCGCTGCTCAGGTCACCGACTTGATGTGGGACTTGGCAAGAGCCAGCGACAGTCAACACGACTTGCCATGGCCTCAACTGGTTTCATCCATAGTCCCGTTCGGACAGGATGATACAGGACACACCTAGATGCACAGCTCTACATGTACGTTCAGAGTCATTTGTGCCTTGCAAGCTTGTCATATGTTGAACTTGTTTGTGGTGTGTCATCCTATTTAACCTGTCCCGGGGCGTCAAATTTAAAGGACAAGACAGCAGCAGTTAGACGCATATGAAAGAAGCGGGCGCATGAAAGCACAAGACTATGCTGATTGTCCATCTCAAACACAACGTCGAGCACAAGGATCTCCAAATTGAATGCATGCGTCAGTGATGGGTGCAATGCAGGACAGTACCACAGAAGCACGACTTCAAGTCACAGGAGAGGCATCAGAAGAAAAAAGAGAAGACAGCAGGCATCGCAAGATCAGTCGAATTCATGCGGTGCGAGCCTGCTCGGGCGGTCGGCGAAGGCTGACAAATCTGCCAGTACTGGTGGTTCGCTGCACTGTAGCTTGTGCCGAGGATGCGGTTGCTTCTGCACAAGGTCATCATGCTCGATCCTCAGGTTCAGGTGAGACCCGGCTCTCTCGCGAAGGAGCCGGTCCCTGGTACTTCACCCGACAGCCACGAAGACTGAAGTACATGATGACATTGGGGGGTGGCGAGATAATCCCTGTGCGGGAAAATCCCGAGAAGCAGCACAGGTTTCCGCAGACACAGAAACGAAAAAAGGACAGAAAGCCTCTCCGATCTCTTGGAGAGGTCCCGTTGCTCCGAGTTCGCCTTGCACCCAGTTGAGGGCCGGGGAAGGAGACCTCAGTGGGATGTGTCGGCTGGAGTCCAGAGTCTTTTTCGAGGTTTTTTTTCTAGCGAGTCGGGCACATGCATCATGATTCCATACGCCTCTGCTATCTTTCATGCATGATTTGGAAACTCAAGCAGCCCTAATCCTGACATTGGCTCTTTCTGGCATATCGGGACAAAAATTAAAGAGGAAAGGGGTTGTGAACAGGGATTACGAAGCTTTTCGGTCCTGGTAAAACTCCAGATCACGCATGTGCCGGAAACTCTCCTGTCCTAACCCTGAAGTCCTCGCCGAAAGCGGAAGCCCCAATTCCAAGGCACGATAATTGAACCCCAAATCCCCACACAAAGCTCCAGATATTGCCGGTGATGGAAAAGGGCCCTCAAGGAATACAGATTCCCAAGCTGAATTAATCCTATCATCATTGCTGTTATTATGATGATGGTTATTATCATTACGATTGCTATTGTAATTTCTGTCACTCTTATTTTGACTATTACTATGATTTCTATGATTATTGTTCTTACTACCGGTATACCCTCAACCCTAAACCCTAAAAACCCTCAACCCTATTTCCTAAACGCTAAACATTAGACGCCCAGGCCGCTGCTGAGCTCGCCGAAGTTTCTTGCGCACTCGCTATAGCTGGTGCCAGGGGCCCAGAAGAAAGGAGGAAGTCGGCAGCCTAGGGTGTACGGGGTTAGGACTCTAAATACTAGGGGCTACAGCTTGTAGGATTTAGGATGATCTAGGCTTCATATCGGAAGGGCTGGAATGCTCCCACTGATCGCTCAGCTGTAGACCATGTCACTTGGGCACGCAAGCGGACCCTACTGTAGGAAGCTCGATTGATATCGATACTGAAAGCCTGGCGTAGAGTTAAAGTGGCCGGGTTCACTCTAGGCCGGAGACACCGAACAAGGTTTACGATGAAGAGTGCTTCACCGTCCTGGGCGATGAACTGCACCCACGGCTCGAGGAGCATCGCGAGTGGTCACTATCAACACATGGGAGCCAGCATGGATTCACGGAAGCGGCTTGTCGATTCCATGCTTGCATCACCGTCTTTGTGGCTTTCATAGTTCTGTGAAAACAACAGGACATCACCCCCCCGCCCCCAAGAGAAGAAAGCTTGCATTTCGCAATTTCATGCGAACTTTCGGGAGGGAGAGAAACGCACCTTGAAGCTCCAAGCCTTAACCTTACCTTCCATTATATTCTATACTTCCATTATATTCTATATTATACTGTATTGAGTATGACCTGAACGTATAATATGTGGTATACTATATGGTTTCTCCTACATTCTATCAAAATCTATACATACATACATACATACACATACACATACAGTATGCCCTCAGCTTTTCAGTTCAGGAGCTTGTCTTTGATGCCGATGGTGGATGCCTTTCTGGCTTGCTTTGGGCCTTTTCGGAGGCCGTTTTGCCCTCCCTTGTACGGCTTCAGGGTTCCAGGGTTTAGGGCTTCAGGGTTTCAGGGTTTAGGGTTTCAGGGTCGGTTTCGGCTAGGGCTAGGGCTTCGAAAGCACACAGCACCTCGAGAAAGCAGAAGCCCAGCAAGGAATGCAACGGCCCTCATCATTGTCATAATGAAGGTTATATAGGGTTTCGCAAAACTAGGAGCCCAAAAAAATACTACGCGGCAACGAAGCTCTCTATAGTGACTTAGTGCAGGCTGGTGTCGCGCACACGCAGCTCTACAAAGCCCTCGCACCTTTGTGGCACTTGCGGAGTGTTGTGCAGTGCTGAGTCGTCTACCAACGCTGCACTATTGTCTTCGACCTGCTTTTGCAACTTCGTTGCTTCTATCATGTACTGTAGTTACCGCCTCTTCACGTTCCTTGCCTGGTGCCGTGCCCTTCTAGCTGTACTGTTGGCATGATTACTGCTATGAGTGCTTGTATATTGTTGGCTCTGTTCCACTCTGAGGCTGAACGGGCAGCACAAGGCATGGTCGACTTTGAGCCAAAAGCCTGGCGCCGAGAATTGACTTATGGCTTACAGTAGGGGTTTGGGGCGGATGTTGGGGTAGGGCAGAGGAAATGCTTGCGGAAAAGAAAGAGGAAAGCGCAGGCAAGAAACAACCAAGGCGGGTTGATCGTGAAGCGGCCAGCATAGCTACTGTAAACCGGTGGCCTGTGTGCCTCTTATGTTCATGCTGAGAAAAGTGATCCCACTTACGTCGGGAAGTAATTAGGTGTGTGTGCATGTATGTCTGTGGCCTGTAGGTTGAAACAAACAGTCGTGCGTCATATCCTGCGCACAGGTTCTCTCGGACGTTCGCGAACCCTGTTTTTGGACATTCCATCGAGCTTCCGCTGGCGTCTGGTCAAACCGAGGCAGGGGCAGGGCACACGAGCTGCATGCTGCTGACGGGCCGAGCCGAAAGACATACGTATGTAGCGAAACCAAACAGTGAGCCGCTCGAAACTTTCCATATTAAGCTCGCAGCCGTCAGCGTTGGATTGACGCAGGGTGAGGGCATCTGCACCTTTTGAGATCTTTTGAGTGCTGAGCCCGTTTCTGAGGCTCTTTGGAGAACCCCCGTGACTGCCTCAGCCGAGCATCCTTTTCGGGTTGCCGTTTTAAGCAGCAGGTCAGACACTTCGGCATCCGGCTGCGAAAAGTGTGTGTGTGTGTGCGGGTGGGTGGGTGGGTGTGTGTGTGTGTGTGTGTGGGTGGGTGTGTGGTGTCTGTGTGTCTGCGCATATGCCTCAACCCTGGCCCACGCCCGCAGACCGAGGAGATTTTCGTGGGTTCGCAGCAAATGAGTTCTACGATCACTTGGCCCCACTGCTGCTGGAAAGGCCGCATGGCTGCGGTTGCTGTAGCGATGCAGCACACGTTTGATGCCATGGCGACACTTATTACCTGTGCCCCACACTTTAGTCTTGTAAGAAGCAACGTCAGAAGGCCTCGTGGACAGGGCAGGTTTAGCCGGGATGTTGTTGAGCTTTGGAGAACTGTCCTAGGATCCGGTGTCTCGGGAGCGGTGCCTTTTTGCGAGACGTAGCTGTCCGGCCGTTTTGTGCATCGAGCACTCAAGGCTTCTAAGCGCCTTCAGGGCCGTAGTTCCTTAAGTGTGTTAGGTGTGGCCAACGCATAGGCATAGCCAGTCAGTAGTTCATCCATATTCACACCCGAGCTTCTGAGGATCAATGACATCCATCCAGTTTGCGCTTTCCTCGGCTTTTGAAGATGTTTGGACACTGTGGGTTGGGGCTGTCAGTCACCATGCAAGGGAGTTACAAGCTTCGTGTCTCCGATCTTCGTGCTCAGGCTGTGTCTACTTCATGTGGAGCTTTTGTAAGCCGCTGATCCTGTGCACGGTGGCGAGCTCAGCCGCTTCGGGTGAGGCGGGAGCTTACTTCCAGACGAAGTCCACTGCAACTTTAGACCTCGGACAAACCTAAGGACTGATGCTCACGTACATGTCAACTCGTTTCTGAGCTCACTCCGCGAAAACCGAAAGATGCTGAACCTCCAAGGAAGGAACATGAAGGAACCAACAGTGTCAGGTTCTTTGGAAACCTCCTTGCCGCCCGTGCCCTGGCAAGGACCTGTTTGAGGCAGTTGCCCAGAAGGTCGTGCCGGAGGCGACCCGCACCAAGCATCCGTGGCAGTAGAAGTCCATCCGTGCGAGTGAGGCAGTGATTGCCCAAGCCAGTTCCTTGGTAGCCTAAGTGATGCTAATAGGGCACGGTTTTTTTATGCAGTAGAAGTATTAATCTTTATACTATTAACCCCCAGCATCCCGGCATTGCTAGGCGAAGATCTCCCAGACCAGACCTGGTCTCTGGGAGTCTGCAAAGCTCTAGGATCCACCAAAACCGCAACGCGTCCCAACTGCACCAGCACACTCAGGAGGATCCTCAAGCTTTTTAGGACTGTAAGACCGAACCCAGGACTAGTGCCGCCGATACCGAAGACCTCCGACGCTGCGACAGGTGCAGAAGCTCGACAGATGTGGCCTCGCGATGTTCTGCTGGAACTATGCCTACATCAGTCACGAGTGCGCCCCAGCACCTCGGCTGCTAATATATATGTGTGTACATATACATATACATATACATTTACATATACATATACATATACATACACATACATACATGCATATATATATATACACACACGTGTGTGTTTGAGGATTCATACATGCATGCATGCATGCATGCATGCATACCTACACACACACATACATACATACATACATACATACACACACACACGCACATACATACATACGTACATACATAAAGCATACACACATACATACATACATACATACCTAGACACACTTTCACAAGACATATATATATATGTGTGTGTGTGTCTACAGACTGTGTATATACATATACATGTGCATACATAAATTCATACACATGCATTACATTACATTAGATTACATTACATTTCATTACATTACATTACATTGCATTGCATGCATGCATACACACCTACATACCCATGTCCATGTACATTTACATCCATATGCACATGCACATGTTCATGTTCAAGTACATGTACATATACATACATATATATATGTGTGTATATATATATGTGTGTGTTTCTTTATCCGTGCTTGTCTTTATTTGTCTGGCAATATAATGTAAATCATTATAAAATGATGTACTTGGTGATGTATCTGGGGAGCCAGACGCTCAGCATGGATGCAGGGATCTCTAACTTTGTCAGTTTCACTTGGGCTGGCGTGCAAATTCGTGTTCTTTCGGCATGCCACGACTTCGAGGTGATCCGAAATACTGCCCGAGCCGGTAAGCCTTCCTCGGCTGTTTGCATAATCACCTGCACCTTCTCTGTGCGTATTAGCTCTAGCAGAGGGAAGACGGTGGGTGCCAGTAGATGATGTTGCACTGATGTCGAGGAGCTATCCTTGATTGTAGCTTCTGATACACTTTCACCGTTCCACCAGTAGGCGAGCATCACGGGGAAGGGACCAAAACCCCATTAAGGATAAACAAAATCAAGTAAGGATCACACGTAAATTGTTAGATCCCTGTTTGATTGTTTGAGCCCTCAGCCGAGCATCACTGGCGCGTGGTTATGGCTGCATGGTAACTGTAAATTCCTTATTATCTTTAATTGCGTCATCGGGTGTAAACTGCCCTAGACCCGGACAGAGCATGCCTGCAGAGGTGTTCGAGAGTACGGCGAAGGACTCTTTGCGGACCGAACGCCTAGCTGCGCGGCGCCCAAGCGGAAGGAAGTGGATGGGCAGTTCCGCAGACTGCAGTTGCCCGAACAAGAAAACCGGCATGCGAGCCGGCTGGTTTCACGCGTTGTCTTGATTGCTGGAAGTACCAACCAAAGATCCGAGAGCTCGAAACCACGATGCAATGTCCCACACAACTGCCAGTTTCAGATTAGCAGAATCGTTATATCTGGTTACCAGGAAGCCTGCCCAAGCTCCGAGGAACTCACACCGCGGGATGTCGCAGCGATCTCCAAAGCTTTTGCCAAGGCGCAGCTGGTCCAGGATCACATCTCATACATATTGAAAAAGAGGCTTCACTGACTGGTGCTTGCGATGCAGTCGTCGGGTTTCGCAGTTCATTGCTCAGCGCCGCGGCACATGAGATTGGAAAACACGAAGCGGGGTTTTGAGGTTTCGAGCTCCGCATGTGCTGGCAGGCAGGCGTGCGCAACGTCGAGCTCATGCAGGCACTGTGCGATCACAGCCCCGGGCCGAACCATGCCGATTTTAGACACCAGCACACTGCCTGTGCTTGTTCGACGACTTTCCTACGTGTTCTGGCATTATGACTCATGATCATGCATCATAATTGTTAATGCAGGTGGTGGTAGTAGTGCTAATGAATCGTCGTCGTGGTGGTGGTATGACGACGACCTTCCAGAGCATGCTAAGAACTTGTGCGCCTTGTGCGCTGCAGGTTCTTTAGGTTTTGCGCCCTTTTGCGCTGAGTCTTGAGCCTGCCAAGCAGAGTAACCCTTGCGGGTGATGGGTCTTTGATGGCGCGAGCCCCACCAAGGCTGCGGCCTGCTCAGGCATCGAGCTGCCCTGCCATTACATGATGTGACCTACCAGAGCCGACACGAGGTCGTAGAATTCTGTAGGGCTCTGGAGAAGCAATTCTGAGCGGTCGCACTCGGAGGTTGTAGCCCGTGCCCTCGCAATCTGCCAGGGATGGCATTGACCAGAAATGCTACAAGCGGCCCATGAAGTCCCTTGCCAGAGATGTCTACGCCTGCCTGACACGCTTCATTGCGAGCGTCTGGCCATGCACGAAGGGATACTCCTGCCTCTGTCATGGACCAAGCCATTGGTCGACCTGCTTGCCATATCACCTCTGGCATTGCACCTGCTCTCCAAACCCTAAATGCTTCACTTTGAAAGGAAGAGGACTTCAGCGCTGTGGATGGAAAAGTCGATGCCTTCGACATGGCAGCTCGGAGATGTTACGTACCTTAGAGTTCAGTGGTTCCCTAAACACCCAGAGCCCTCAACCCCAGGGCTCCATGCCAGCGCGTCCTGCAACCTGAGCTTCAATGAACTTGAAAGTTCTGAGACCTGGCCCTGAACTTTCATGGAACACCTCCAGGGTACTGTAGGGGCCTAAACAATTGCCGATGCTATCTTGGGGTTCCTGGACATATTCTTGGTATTTATAGCAGAATAGACCCCAAAGACCCCTATGGTAAAACTCCTTGGTGTAGTTTCCGTTTATCTAGCCATTGGTATCGAATTCTCTGATGGCTCGCTCGGAAATCTCGTCCTGTCGGGGTGCATGTTTCTGGGGGTTGGGGGGCAGCTCAAAGGTCCCGATTGTTAACGGTTTAGGGTTTGGGGTTTAGGGTGTAGGGTTTACCGTGAACCCCTGCTGGCCAAGGTGACTTTGTCAGATATGCGCACTCCTCAGACACCTAGCATCACGCAACATTCCTCTCGGCTGCTCAGATGTCAGACCCGAAAGCCTACACCCATAATGACAGCACAAATAGTAATAACAATAATAATAATAATGATAAATGTTTACTACTGTAATGATGATTATTGTTATTCCCATCATTATTAATGTCATGTTTAGACAACAGCAGTGATACCGAGGCTGAGCTCCCTTGCAGACCAGCAGTTTGTGCATCCGCAGTTTCTGCAGTTGGCCGATGAGTACATGCAGAAGGCTTGCATGTAGCTTTGTCATAGCCGGGTACTATTTTTTCATGTCTTTGGGTATTTCAACTCAATAAGGAGTAGAGACGTAAGTGTTGAATACGATCCCAACCATGAACTAGTGAATGGGTCACGACATGTGGTAAGTTGTGACTGTGCCAGAGATGCCAGGGCCTACAGCAGCCGGCGCATGAGGTGACAAAGTTTCTGCGCTTCCCGCAGGCTGGATTCCGCGAGTGTCGGACATTCAGAATCAGTTCGTGTCACAACATAATCGAAGAGGAGCCTCTGAAATAACTGAACTACTTATACAAGAGCTTTGAGAATGTACAGTTTCACGTACTCGAACTTAAGTCTATGTGCATATCCGCCTGCGAGGATAGTGCCTGTAGCCTTCAAGGAGTACCTTTTTCTGTTCCCTCACCGAAGCCTGGTGTGGGAATCCTCTCCCAACAAACATAGTACTAATTAACAATTCTAGCTCGTGATAATAGGGGGAATATGAATTAGAATAGTAATCCTCTTCTTAGTAAGATTACTATCTATCACGACCACAACTAGGACCCGTAACCAGGTCTTCGCCCGAGCGCTGGTTGCCCGAGCTCGTGCCTACATTGATCCTGCAGGCAAGGAGCATTTTAGTGTTGGGTGGGTTTAGGGTTTTGATTCAGGGTCTGCGGGTTTTTTAGGGTTTCGGGTTTGGGATGTCAGGTGAAGCACTGAATCTAGTTGTTTTGATTAGGATCGTAGCGGACATATGACAGCTGAATGATCCTTCGCAGCAAACCTCGAAAGGTAGCCGGACTGTGCGCCCACCGCTGTTTTCTAGCTCCGAGTTTGCAGCGTGTTTCAGGAATCGGGGTTTGCCCGAGACGAAAGGCTCAGTCCTTTTGATAAGAGGCTATGAAGAGGAGTTGAACCACTCTCGCACTGCGGCAAGGGCGGCAAGTTTTCAGAAGTGCGATGCCGCACGTCGTGCCGGGAGCTCGGGGTTTTCAGCCAAAGTATGCGCTGAATAGCTTTCCACGGTTAATATTAAGGGACGACACGCCGACGTAAGCCGTGTTGCTATGCTGGGTTTTGGAGTGCGAGTTTGATGAAGAAGCTGTACTCCCCCGAATGGCCATTTGCGCGGTTGCGATGGGATTTTGAGGTTCCAGATCGCCACTTGTCCGTTTCCTATTGTGTGTGTGTGTGCGTGTGTGTGTGTGTGTGTTTGCCGAGGGTCCTGAACAAGACGGTTCGTTGTGTTTTTGTATCTCCTCGTTCTGGTCCAGGTAGCCGTGAGACGAGAGGAAGGAGTTCTGAAGTTGGAGGGTTTGGGTTTCTTAAAGAGGCAGCAAAAAAGATGAAGGCACACATCGAAACACAAAGACAAACTCACGGAAAATCTCCAAGCCGTTGGTCTTGGTGCAGTACCTCCAGAAGCAGTTCCTTGACGTTGGACCGCGAGCTTCATATTGTGATCCTTACTTCGGATCTCCTTGAGCCCTGAGCTCCCTTTCTAGGCCCAAGGCCAAGGATGGGCATGCAGTCCGGAGTGGATCACGGAACTTAGTAACTAGGTCTATACATAAGTTAACTATGGCTATGGTTGCTTATAATCCGAATTAGGGTGCTTTTTACCTTATACTCGCTAAATTCCCTGATCCTCCAAGTACAAGGTAGACCTTCAGTCCCCTAAACCCGAAACCCTAAACCCTAAACCGCACTCATGGCGATGATGGGTCGATGCAGTCTGGAGTGGTCTCTAGTGTGCCTTCCACCATGCAGATTTCGCTGAGCTGGATTGGTTAGGCGGAAAAAGGTGCTTAAAAAAAACGCATGTTGCAGGGAGACGCTGCCCGTCCTGGGGGCCTGCGGCCCAGCTGGGCATCAGATTTGGGGATTTGAGCCCACCTGCTTTGGATTGCTTTGGTTTGATAAAGTATAACACGAGATGACATAATCCAATATGATATACAATATCGTATACACTACAGTTTGATATAATACAACATGATAGAGATGTAGGCTAGAGCCAGAGCGCCCAACCCCATCTCACAGAATTTCAACCCACTCTCCTCGTCGGATAAGTGCGCAAGAACTTGTACGCGTACACACAAGGCCTCAGCTTTGCTCAGAAACACATCTGAACTTTCCGAGCACCCCCCGCTAACCCTGAAGCCTGTCCAAGGCAAGAGACGTTGTTAGGCTGGTTGCGGTCCGCGGCTCAGTCGGAGCTTCGTCGCTTCAGAGCCCCGGGCTAATTTTATTCTAAGCTTGGGGTTTAGGGTTAAGGGTATACTTCGAAGATGACGGCTGTCGCTCCTGCAGACGACGACGTTAACATTCGCACCAGTAGTAGATAGAAGCACGGACTACATTGCCTTCGACCTAACCTTTAAACCCTAAAGCCCTAAACCTACAACCTGAAACCCTCAGTCCTGCCGATTCTTGAAGCCTAAAACAGCTAAAGCCCAAAACCCACGAGGCCTGGGCCATGCTGGGGCCAAAGGACGAGTATGCCCTCGCAAAGTTCGAGAACAGGCCTGTGAGCACCTCCCGCAGCTGCGGATTCAAGCAACCTGCGAACTCTGCAACAAGGCTATAATTATTGTTGTTGTAACTTTGGTTGTTATTGGAATTATCGCTATATATTAGTAATATCAATATCAGCATCGTTATTGCTATTCTCGTTAGTGTTATTACTATAGTTCCTTCATTAATGTGGCAATTACTGCTACAAATCATTATAATCATTGTTTTCCTTGTTATCATTCTAGAATGCTGGACGGGGACTATTGCAATGCCATCTCACCTCTGGTGTGTCTTGGACCGATATTCACGCAGACCCAGTTTCGCTTTGTGAGGCTGTGCTACCATGGTTCTTCATGGGCTCAAGCTTGTCCCAAGGTGTGAGACTGTTTAAAGGCTGGAAAGGAAAGACGTTTCCATCCGGCACGCCCCAGATTTTCCCGGCCTGGCTGATGGTAACATGCGAGTTGCAAGATGCTGTGTCGCATCTTGGCAGGTTTCTTTGTGAGTTGAACAAAAATGTGCCCGGTAGTGGCTGCTCCGAGCATGATGTGCTTCTCTTATTGCAAGCTCCTCGTGACCGGCTTCGGCAGGCGGCAAGTCCAGGCAATCTCCCTTGCACCGTGACCTGCACCTGCAAAAAAACCTCTCTACCCATGTGAAAGGACATGAACCGCACAGATAGGAAGCACGTCTCGTGCGAAATTTACGAGGAAGAAGCACGCTGAGCTTCTCGAAGTGGTGGATGTGCACCATGAGCTTCTAGTTGCTCTGTGAGGTACGTTTTTGTTTTCTGTTTCTGGGTCTTTGTTAAAAAAACTATTCCAAACAAGTATGTGCTTTCACCGATATGCTGATCAGCCTAGGCTTGTCAAGAACGCTATGTTGTCGACAGCTGCTGAGATCGAGGCCTCGGGTCCAAAGGACTTGCAGACCTCCACGCTTCTATTGTGTATGTATATATGTCATGGAGTCGAATTCAGCTGCTTAGCGCGGACCTTGCGCTCCACGGGATGTAAGTAGAGGCCAGTGTTGATGCGCGCAAGACAGGGCACCACGCCACAAACCCATGCATTATTGGTTCACAAACAGTTGCCTTCGCGCTCGGAGGCTCTTGCACAGGAGGCGCTGTTGCACCGAAGCCCCTTCCAGTTGAAGATGGAGCAGAGGACCTTGATGTGCTAGCAGCCTAGGCCCCCCACGCACCAACAGAATATTAACCAAGCATACAGAGGCGACTACCCGCACCATCAACAAGAGACCACCATCGCGCCCGTGCGTACATATGTCGCCTCAACACTCCGATACATCTTGAGGGAGCTTGCAGCCAGGCAGCAGGTGCTAGTTTTACTTCGTTACTACATGCCTTTTGTTCTGGAGTTGGACTTGAATGTGACTTGAACTGTCCGTTTATCTACTGTCTCAAGTCGTTGCAAAAAGAAGATGGTGTTGAGGACGTGTTGAATGTCGGTCTCGAAGAACTGGGAACGGTATATCCAAAAGGGTCCGCAAACACAACTCCAGCGAACAGTTTTACATGTGCAGAGGCAGAGATGCGTTGCACATTACATTTCCAGATAGAGCATGTGGGTGTAGCATTTCGGAAATCTTAAGACTTTCGATTCAGAATCGCGACTGCACACAGGCACACGAGTTCAGTTACAAGCCCTGATGTGCAAGGGTGAAGAGAGTTCGCCGAACTTGTGTTTGGATCAAGGCTGGAAAGAGTTGCTTTGGAGATTCGCTCGAGAAACGACGAGAGCATGAACGATGTCGTTTTTTAATGCTGCCGGTGTTTAGGGTTTAAGTTTCGTTTCAGGTCTGAACATTAAGGTTTCCTTTCGTAGCATCTCAAGAGGCAGTTCCTGGGAGGACGGTGCAGCCATATGTCTGCGAGCCCTCTCTCAGTGGGGAGCACAACTTCGAGCAGATGTTCGTTCCGAAGGACAAACTTCTTTCGGCACTGAGATGTGTGGGTGAGGCCAAAGTGAGCAAAGCGGCGTTCGTTTCCGAAACAAGACCAAGTATTGCTTGCTTAGATTTCGCCTTCGAGTAGTTGAGCCGGCGAAGGTCATCTTACCGCATTGTTGCTGATGATGTTGTAGCAGTACATCACTGCCAGGCCGGAACATTTTCATCATCATCATCATCATCAGCTCTTATCACCACAACAGCTTGATCACACCGACATTGGACCGCAACCACCATCATGAGCAAAGACGAGCGGCAGCGGCAGCAGCAGCGGCAACAACAACAGCAACAAAAGCAACAACTTCGAAGAGAAGCAACATCGAGAGCAGCTTAGCAATGATGATTTCACTGGAATAGACAACAACAGCACCTGCTTCCTCAGCATCAGTTGGATCAAAATCACCTTCATCATGAGCAGCATCATCAACAACAACACACCGGCTGTGAAAAAGATTATTGACCAAGTTGTCGAGTCAGGAGCCGGCTCAGCGGGAGGTCGGCATTGGGTCCAAGGTGCTCCGCAGTACAACTAATGTGTTCTTCAGGTGCTTCGCCGTACCTGGTATTATGTATATATTCATTTGTTTGTTTATTTGTTTATGTATTTGTTCATTCATTTACTCTTTGCACAGTTGCTGTTGCAGTTGCCGCAGTACCTATTTTTCTTTTTCCAAGACGCTGCCAAGTAGTCACCCGCCCTGCTCTCGCTTCAGAACTCGGACCTTCGATGTCAGGGCTTTGGATTTAGGATTGATGGTTGGAGTGCCGCACGGACAGGAATCCAGGGAGCTTCCTCCTGTGTTGTTGTGGATATCAAGTACAAACCGCATGACGAGGCTCCTGCAACAGCAGCACCCAATTCTGCCGGACCGTGGGGCCAACTCGTACCCTTTGCCAGGCCCCAACCGCAAAATCTAAACTTCCGTCCGCCGATGGAAGCTGGATCCTGCTCAGGACATCAGGACTTTTCTGTCGACCATGTCGCCGATCGTCTCCGAGGCCGCCGCGGTCCAACTTTTGGTTAAGGGAGTTGCAGCAGTAGTAGTAGTAGGAGGAGGAGGAGGAGTGCTGGTGGTAGTACTAGTAATAGTAGTAGTAGTAGTAGTAGTAGTAGCAGCAGCAGCAGTGGCAGTAGTAGTAGTAGTAGTAAGAGGAGGAGGAGGAGGTAGTAGTAGGAGGAGGAGGAGGAGGAGGAGTGGTGGTAGTAGTA
>CAJNJA010013318.1:0-12713 GCA_905231915.1 Symbiodinium necroappetens | reverse complement strand
CAATTCCCGTCAAGTTTGATCGTCAAAGTCATTCTTGCGATTTTTGGCATGAAGTGACCAGGTGGATGGATGGATGGATGGATGGATGTCTGTATGTCTGTATGTCTGTATGTCTGTATGATTCTGTATGTCTGTATGTCTGTATGTATGTATGTATGTAGGTAGGTAGGTCTGGCATGTCTGTCTTTCCGAGTCGTCTTTCATCAGCCTGGTCCACTCCATGTCAAGTATTAGTAACGGCAAGAGGTGCAGTTTCAGCTGCTCCCGTCGCTTGTTGTTGGTTCGGGCTAGCGCACGGCAGGTGCTGGAACCCAGCGTTCCACTGCGAAAAATGCTTCGCCTGGATCTGAGCTGCATGCGCTTCAGCTTGGAACTGGGAGTGCAGCATTGAGCGGAACGGAACGCATGCTGTGGCACATCCAACACCTGCAAGGATAAGGTGGCAGATGAATGCTGAATGCAATGCATGGCATGGTCCGTAACAGCTGCAAGGAACTTCATCGCATGGCTCTCTGTACAGACCCTGAGCTTGTTGCCGACGCATGTGCAAGCGCACACAAACCGAACAAGGCATTCCCTTGTTCATGCATGATGTTCGCCTCACCTACATTCTGCTTGGGACTGTCTTGAGGTCGAAGCCGAAGGCCCAAGCAAAGACGCAGGCTTCATCAGCTTCAGCAACACCGGCAAAGATGGCAGGCAGACGGATGGATTTTGCGAACGAAAAGCCTTCTGGTCAATTCCAAAGCATTGCGCATGTAGGAAGTCGCTCAAATGCCTCCTGCTGACTCTTGCCAACTCCTAGCTGTAGCTGGGAGGCCAAACAAACTGTTGCCAACTTGAGTTTCCCAAGTGATTGGGCATCTTTGTCCTTTTCGTCGCACTTTTGGTGTTATTTTGGTGTGTCGTGTGTCTTTTACCGGCTTGTGGGCAGGCGCCACGGTGAGACGGACCGCACTCGGAGGTGGACTCGACGACTTGAGCAGGCGCGTGCTCTTGGGCTTCTGAGACAGAGCATTGGAGTTTAGGGCCCCTCCCAGTCTCGCATCACAGTCATGAGTACTGTCTTGTGGGTCAAGCTGGGCAGTAAGGGCAGCAGTCGAGTCCCTTGTGAAAAAGGGCCCTCGGTGAGGCTGACAAATACGGGTGAGTCGCAGCCCTCGGGGGTGGCTTTGTTACGGCTTGCGCGAGGTGCTTGCTCAAATACCGTGCTCGTACGCACATTGCGACGTGTGACACAACCCAATCGTGCTTCAAGTGCGGCATGCAGAGACTGAGGCTGGTGATAATGGTGATAGGATTGGGGATGTGACGGGCTGCGTTGGGTGTTTGAAGCATGCCAGCGGCTGCGCTGTCTTGACCCATGCCGAGCCAGCAAACCTGGAACCTTCATGACAAAATCGACGTGAAGTCCCCCTCAAGGTCGCATGCATTGCGTCTCACCGCTTCCTTGCTTCTCTGGGCAGGTTTGGAATCGGCTCGCGAGGAAGCCCTGGTCCACAGCCAAAGCCCACAAAGCGCGATGCCATGGACTTTCAAAAGTTTCTGGAGGCCTGCATCGGTGCGCTGCTTTTGCCAGTCGTGCCTTCAGCTTGCCACGCTATCAGGAAAGCGATAGTGATGAGGAATCGTCCAAGCCGGCAGCACCACAATACCGGGCTGCGCCCTCCCAAAACCAACAAGGAGATGCAGAATCGGACAGCCCCGTAAGCTCACCGGCTGCTAAGCCGGCAGTCCTTGCCAGGTCCCCTGCCAAAGTTGCACAACTGGCGAGCGAGGAACCCAAAGACACCGTGCCCCCAAGGCTCAACAACATTACCTACGACTCACCCTCACCCACAAGCCCGCGTAGCGGCAGTGGCAGCCGCAGCGGCAGCCCTGTGGCAGCACTGCCGCATTCCCCACGCTCTGTCTCACATTCGATTCAATCCTCTGAGCGTAACTCTGCATCCGCGAAGTCCCCAAAGCCACAGCCCCGTGCAAGATCGCAATCACGGTCCCGGTCGCAATCGCCCTCCAGTTCTCAGCCGCCTGCGCCGAGATCTCGCTCGCCCTCTCCGGCTCCCGTATCCACCGAGAGCGAGTCATCTGCGCCTGTAGAGCGTGGCAGTGTTTTCGGCAACATCCGACCCATGAGCGATTTGGTGGCCGCGACACCAGCGCCTTCTGCCAAGAACTCCGGAATGCTCGGCGCAGGACAGCTTGCTTTCGGGCTTTGCGAGGCTGGAGCATTTGGAGCACGGGTGCTTTTCAGGACAACGCACTGCAACGGCTGCCTTCAGCACACAGGCATCGTAGCAAAGAGCACAGACTCGTGAAGCTGCATCAGCTTTCATCATGCTGACGTTCTAGGCTTCCACGACATCCCAGCCAAAAAATGCAACGCAGAGTGCTGGAATTGCAGCCGATGCTTTCCTCAAATGTCCTCAGGTCTAACCACTCAGTGTTGTGGTTAGCCAGATGTTGAGATGGTTCCTCTGCTTCAGCGCACCGCGATGACAAACTAGCCAAGGAAGTCGCGTCCCCAGAGAGCACGGCCGCGAAGCGGCCCTCTATGCACTACGAGGAGGACTTCGAGGAGCTCGAACCTGTGGGGCCGCGATTTTTTGCTCAGGATGCAGGGATTTTCTGTAGCTCTTGCTCTCACCTGACCAGGCCTCCAGCACAGGCAGTGCTTTGGTCCAGACACCAAGAGCAGGGCCGGTGCCTGCAGCCGCGGCCATCGCGGCGGCACCTAGCACCGCTCCAACTGCTGCTCCTACAGAGAGAGCGTCTGTACCGGCAACGGTGCCGTCTGCAGCTGCGTCCGTGAGGACAGTCATGCACCAGCTTCAGTGTCCAACGCATTCAGTTATTGATCACAGGACGGAGCCAAAGTCGCAGACCTACCAGGCTTATGGTCTGGTGAGGGGCAGGGGGGGGGGGGCGCGTGGGACTTGTGACCATGTTCTTTCGGTGGGAGCACACACATGACACCTGCTGCCACAAGAGACTGTGCCTGCAGGAACCTTCCCGGGATCTGCAGGAAGATCGTGGGATGCCTCTGAGGCCCGGCGGTGAGGGCGTGCCGCAGCTTGCTACAGCTCTTTTAACAATTTGAGCAACAAAATCCAATGGATGCCAAGGCGATCCACACGAGACGTGCAGGTTCAGGTGCGGCATTGCCTTCGAAGTCATGAGAGTGTTACGAAACGGAGCTCGTGGCACAGCAGCGTGAAAGGCCAGCATACCTGTGGATGTTGGAGTTCAGTGCGACTTGCTCGTTGATGTTCCACGAGCCCCAGGCACCTGGCAGAGAGGTTTCAGGTGCTTGCAAATGGTCGTTGACAGTCGTACTGGTAGTAGCTGGATGAATCTTTGGTAGAGTTCTCAGTCCAAGGATTGTTCATGTCATTGTGTTTTCTCCAGGCTGGGCAACATCATCCTCAACAGCGCCTTGGGGTTTCTCACCTTGGGAGCAGGCAGGAGGAACGTCAAGATTTCCATTCAATGCTTTGCGGACATGACAGCGCTTTCATGCCAGGCTCTGTCGGCAGGATATCCTCATCCTGGTCCACCAGCCGGGTTTGGCCCGTACGGCATGATGCCGATGCCACCTCCGGGCTATTTTCCCTGGACACCACCGCCGCGGTCCCAGTGAGGAAAGTCTGCACAGAGTGCCTTGGATTTCGTTTGGTGCAGGCATGGCCCAGGCTTCCCCTTCGTCGCGCCCTGGGGCAAGGCGCGGGAACTGGAACGGCAGAGCTCGGGAGATTTTCGCAGATGTTCTAGGCGGGACCCACGGAAGCGGGGGCCCCGCCTCCGGAGCCTTCAGAGATTGCGCCCGGTGCACCTCCCGCTGCACCAGCAGCAGCTTTGTGCCGTGCCAAGAACTGCTTGTCCAAGTTTGTCGCTCACCGGTTCATGGGTGGATACTGCACATTTGCTCAGGTGGGCGATGCGGATGGTGGACGACTCCTTCAAGGACCAGATTGAGCTCCTGCGCCAGGTGCACAAAGACAGCACGGAAGGTTAAGCAAGCGCAGCGGAAGAATCCATAGAACTTTCCCGAAAACCGTCGGAACCGGAAACGGAAGAGACTGACTCTGCAAGGTGGCTGATACAGCACGGCTGCATGTACACTGTCATCATAAAGTTATAATAAGGAGGTCCCAAAGGCAAAGGTTCACACTGGTGCTTTCTCCATGTGTCGCAAAGTTAGATTGTAGGTTGTCAGTGCAACATGCGGGAGCTGCAGTTGGCTCAAATTGGATATGTCACCAGAATCTGCAGTTAGTTACAAGCAGGTTAAAGTCACGAAAACAGTGCTAACATAGAAGATTCCAGAAGCCATCCTCACAGGAACCTACCATTCGGGTTCGAGACACAACTTTTCCGTGGGGGATGAAGCACGAAAAACTGGACAGTTTTGCAATGTGCTTTATGTGCTGCGAGGCAGCTCAACGACATCGCAGCCTCTTGCAGAAGGGGCGGGGACCACTGGGAGAGGTTCTGGAGAGATCGGGAGAAGTAGGTGCCGCCTGACTTGGCTTCACACTGGGAATTGCAGCATGCGGGGATGTCAAAAGGCAGAGGGGGTTCGTCACAAGCAAGGATGGATGTCGGCATGTTTGTGGTGAGTCCACTTTGCATGCTCGTATATCGAGTAGGTGCCGAGGCTTCAAGCACATGACCGTCAGAAGGCAAACAAGGCTTAAGAAGAGCTTCCAGAAGAGCTTCGACATGAGCCTCGAGGGAAGGCCGGCCTTAGAAGGAAGCAAAGGAAGGCCAAAGTGCGTGGGTTTCCAGCCCACAGCCAGAACGGCACTGGTTCAGGAGAGTGATGAGTCATTCTTCTCCGAAACGTGCAAGGCGTCGCACATCGAATGGCAGAACCAGCCAGCAGACAGTATTCCAAACTGCATCTTGTGTTGAAAGCTGCACGTATGATGTGGTGGGCCCGTTGGTTATTTGGCTCAAGAACACGGGCAATGGTGGCAGCGGGCTCTCTGCGAAGCAGGCCCTTGCCTCGCCATGCTCAGGCCGCACGCAAGTCTGGTGTTGTGGGCATTTTGGGCATTTCCTGCAGCTCCGAACAGCAGTACAGCCACTGAACGAAAGTCATGGTGTGTGTGTGTGTGAAGTTCGGGACAAATCAATTTGCGTGACAGGCCTCCGGAGCTATGGTGCAACACGTCGTTGGCACAGTTTGGTTTGCTTTTCCTCTTGCTACCACCTGAAATCGAAAGTTCTTATGCAGACTTGGAAAAGCCTCGATGGCCCAGGAATAGCGTGAGCCGGCCGGAGGCCTAAAGGCCTGACATCCTGGCAGAGCGGCACATGACAAAATCACCTCCGTGTGCATCTGGCTACGGCTAGGATGTCCAGAACACTTTCCAAATCCTTGCCTCTATCGGGAGATGCTCGTCCGCACACCTCGTCTCATGTCTCGGAAATGTGAAAAGGCCCCTCTGGACTGCTGAACGCACGAAGGTCCTCGCTTCAGGCCCTCCGAGTCCTAAATCGCCAAGGTCCCCAAAGGCAGATGCTGGAACTGTCATACTTTGGGCAATGCTCAACCTGCTACAGAACTACCGCTGAACAGGACACCAAAGTTTCATGGCCACAGAGGAAGACCGTGCAGCGCTTGCAAGGCTGGGCGCCCTGTGTGCCTGCACAAGATCATGGCACGAAGTTGCTTGCAGGAAATGCGAGGGCGGTGGTTTGCGCAGGCAGACTACACAAGGCAACCAGATCGTACCCAGTCAGACCACTCTGTCTCGTCTGCCGCTTCGCTCCATGGCCTGCGATGAAGGCTTCTCCGGTAGTCGATCATGCAGAAATTCCCGATCGAGTGTTGGGATCTCTAAAGAACTTTGCTCCTTGTCGGCAGTAGTGATTCGGCCGGGACGACGATCGACGATGACCGTCCAAGCTGCAATCGGCCACTGCCTTCTGATTCTGATTATCTCGTGCTTCTATCGCTGTACACAAACTAACCTCTCGGCGCAACAACTGCCACCCCTTCAGGTTCCAGAAGACTTCCTGACGAGTTTCAAAGATTGGCGTCTTGCTGGCAAGCAGAAAGGGAAATGCTCCGACACGCTGCCGTTGTTCCCGCAAATGTCATGTCTTGGTACATGTGCCGACAAATTCCCAGTTCTTCGGCTGAAGACGACTTCTCTAGACCGTCAATCAGCTTGCTGGGTCGGGTGTGTCTAATCAAGACAAATGGTTAGGCGCCCTTCGGGAAGTTGTGAGGGGTAAAGATATGCCATTGCTCTCATGGCTGTTACGGGTTGTCGCACAATTCACCAAAAGTGCATCCTGTTTTCAGAACTACAGGCCATGCCCAGAAGGATTTCCGTGCATCGATGAGCAATTTGGAGCCTTGCAGATGTCGCAACGGCTTCTATCGCCGCAGCATCCGGGTCAATGGAGCACACCACCCAACTCGTCTGCCATGCGGCTGCAGGAAAGGTCTCAAAGAGCACAGCATCACTGCACATTTGTCCACAGCAGATGACATCTTGCAGCATGGGGCTGCCATTGCTGGCCCGAGAAAATCTAATATTCATCCTGGAGATTTTTTTTCCAGTTCTTTTCTCAGTTCCTCTCCATAGCCAGTTCGGCATGCAGATGAGAAGCCATCACAAAAGCAGAGGCTCCATGGTTTTTGGAGTGCAGCCAGTGGCGATGAGCCGGCGTAAATATCGGGGCTCGCTAGTCCACATGGCCAATGGCGATGGTGTATCTAAGCCTAAGCACCTGCCTTGTCGCAAAGAGCAGATCAACCCAAGGATCGAACTCCCAGACGGACATGACGACGAAGGTAGCATCCTCTCAAGGCCGTGGGAAGTTAGAGCTCCGTAGGATGTCTTGATCCGGACTGCTTTCGATGACCTGAAAGTGAATGCAGCTTGTCTGAAGTACTCCAGCAATCTGATCGGTGAATTCCCGCTTCACAACCTTTCTGAGCTCAATGTCATTGCGCGCACGCAGGGATGCATCCATACCAATGGAGGACGTCTTCAAGTGCCGGTTGGCACTGTTGCCGCCAGCTTCGCTTCTAAAATCTGAAATGTGCAGCTGAGTTGCTTGCCTAGTGGCTACTGCACGTGAGACCGAAAGTTTGAATGGTTTGAAGCGTGTCCTTCGCGAGGATTACATGTCGCAGCTGCATAAGCAGAGGCCACGTCCAGCACCATCTTCCCCAGACTCTGGATTACTTGAAACGACTTGATGCTGGCTATGTCGGATGTGCTTCCGCGGTTTCTGTTCACCACGGCATCACTTGTTTCGAAGGATTTTCTTCCGTGCATTCCTTTGGTTGTACGTCTGAGCCGTGTCAGGTGTGCGACTCCTTGCGCGACAGATGCGCCTAGAGTCCTTGCAGGAGAACGGCCTTCGATTTTCAGTCTCAATCACGGTGCCTAGCTACGTTCTTGGCCAGGCCAGCGACGGAAACATGATTGTCTCGGAAACAAGCTGACAAGGCGGCGGCAGGATTGTCCGCGGCACGACGCTTTGCCTGGTTTCGAAGAAGAACCCGTTACCGAACACGGAAGACAACGAGATTAGACGGAATCGTGTCGCTTGAGGAACAAATGAAGGAACTCCTGCCACATCTTCCACCGGAACCGCCAAGACTGAGCAGGCGGGCACGAGCACAGAGTCCGAGGGATGGGCGCCGCGAGTGCCCGTAAGGTCGGTGCGGAAAGCTCGGGCTGAGCTTGCAGCGCAGCACTCCGAGAGAGAGCGCCTCAAGGCCGGGACTACCACAGAGCCGGGACGTTATGTGAGCGTCTTTGTTTGGGACGTTGCCTCGAAGTTTGAGGTGGAAGAGCAGAGGGTCGAGGCCCGGCGACGGCTTTGCCTCTGTCGATTCCGAGCCATCGGCACCTTGGTAGCAAAACATAGCTGTCCTTTGCATGATGCCCATGGCACGACCAAGGCTTCGCCGTTCTTCGATGCTTGGCACAAATTGCCGCCGGCTACCATTGTTGATGCAGCCTCTGCTTTGTCTCAACTTGACTCGTGCCTGGGTGGGGTGGCGGCAGCTGTGCTGCTCCTCGGCAATGGAGTATGTATGCCTTTCGATGGCCACGGACTCTGTTGTTGTGCTTCTCCAGCCTTTGGCCTCAGTTTTATCAAGCAGCAACCACTTTCAAAAGGACTTCTCCCTTCATCCTGGGTCACCTGGCCTCTGTCGAGTCTTCAGCTCCATGCTTTCGTCTCCTTTAGCTATAAACTCTAGCTTCCCTTCGCGAGCGAAGCTTTTGCAACGGTCCAGGCTGATCAATTTCCAAGAGCGCCGCTGAGCTCCCAAAACCGATCCATAACTTGCGCCTGTGCCGCGAGGGGCACCCCAAAACACTGTGGCGGGAACACGAGTGGCACGCCGGCATGTCTGCGGGATCGTTGCCGGAACACGTTGTTGGAGGTGGAAATAAGGGTGGCGCGGTAGCACCATATGCAAAGCACCCAGCGTCTCTTTGTCGGGACAGAAGTGCACGGTGTGGTCCGGGTTTGGCAAAGTGGACAACTGGATCCCGCCACAGGGCTGTGTGTACGCTGATTGCTCTTTGCAAGGACGGCTTCGGGACGAGGACGAAGACTTCTTGGAGCCATGTGCTCGGGAGCGTCTTCTCCCAAGCATTCCATTACTCTTTTGCTTCAACCGAGGGCCGTCCGAACAAATCCGGTGATGCCCATGACTCCGTGCACGAGCGAAGAGGCATCCGGAGTCGGCCTGCGCCAGAACGCCGGAGTTGGCATTGCATGTTGCGTCGTCACGAGTTCCAGGGCTTGGAAGATGCAGCTGGTCCGGGACCGAAGCTCTTCGAACATCGACTGAAACAGGCCCGGCGGCGCTGCCCTCAAGGGATCTGTGTTGATGTGAGCAGTGTTGGCTTCGGATGTTTTGCGGATCCAAGAATCCAGCGGCTGAGAGTGGAGAGACATCGAGACTCTTGACACAAGAGAATCTCATGTGACTCATGTGCAGCGTTGGTTTGCAGACCTCTGCAGACTTAACACAGGGTTCTGGGCCTGGGCCAGCACACGCCACCAACATGTTGCTGATACTTTGAGCGCATGCAGCGAGTGCTGGTCTGACTTCAGCACGTCCGCAGATCTGCATGAGGATCTCGATGAAGCAGTGATAGAAACCATCTTGCATCGCTGGCGGCTAGCAGCTAAGAGTAGCGGCTTCGGTGACATCGAGACCAACCGCAGAGTAGAGGGGAGTCTGCCTGCTGATGCAAAGGAGTGCGCCAGTCTTGCAAACGTTCGGGTTCCGGGTGAAGACGGTGAAGACGATTGATAAACGCCAAGAGGATGAAACTTTTGGAAAGGGACGAAGCCAACAGCAAAGGAGTCTAGCACAGAAGCTCGTGGCAAGCTACATGAAGTTCTGTCCGTGGATGTGAAGTGGTGAGGGATTTGGGAGGCACGGGCCCGACGAAAGTAGCTGCGAGAGCTAGGTCAAAATCAGAGTAGTCTTATGTGGGCCCATGAGCACTGGAGCAATGCGATGAGTGAGGGCTCGGATGCGAATCGGCAAAAAAAAACTTTCGATCCAAGCCTGTAGCCAAGGCGAAAAGCTTCGACCCCCGGCCGGAGTGCTCAGCGCGAGGAGCTCGCAACTCGAGGTGGGCCCGCGTCGCAGACAGGGCAGGGGGATACGATGTCGCTGATCAAGCAATCCTTGCATGCCTCAGGCCTGGTACACATCTTCTCTGACCTAAATGGAGTTGCATTCTCCAATTCTGATTGGCTACTGCATATTCCTTTCATTCTAACATACCAAGCTTTGCTTGGACCTAGATGTACAAGATCGTTGTCAGACGAAAACTCACCCGCAGCGGCTTGAACGGAGGCAATTTTCGAGCAAAATTCATCGATGACTTGGTCACCTTGGAGCCCCGCATCGAAACGCAGCCGCTCCTGGCCTTCATGGATCAGGCAGAGTCTAGAGAGATGTCTCGCACAGGGCGTGTACTGATGTGCACTTTGAATTGCATTGCTTGCATCGTGCAGGGAGAAGCTGCTGCAATCGTGCAGAAAGGTCGCAAAGCCAGCAAATCCTCCAGGCGCAGCTCTGCAACTGCATGACTGCAATTTGTGATGTGGCCGTCGACCTGAGGCAGAAGGACAGCTCCCCCGCAGCTCGAGGTGCCGCTCCCGAAGAGGAGCACGGAACGAGCGAAGATGGGAAAACGTGCTTCTCTCTGCCTCTCTGCCTCTGCCAGCGCTGGCAGGAGCCCAAGGACGCCCAAAGTGATGCAAAGGCTTCCCCAGGCTCGCTGCTGTTGCTTTTGGAAAGCGTTCCCTGCTCTGACCCGAGCAAGGACCCACCGCGGCCGCGAAGATCGCAGCCAGACGGGTGAAGCTGCAGCGTATGCTTGACGTTCTGGATCCAGGCACTTGCAGAGCTGCGGATTTCTGTGGAAGCTTGGCGGCACGCGAACAAGTTTGACCCCCACTCGAGCATCAGCCCCGATTAGCTGGGCTCAAAGACTGAGTGCCTCCACGAGGGCGCCAGCTGGACCAGGCAGGGGAAGCCTGGTACTAAACCTCAGTCTAGTTAGTCGAGCCATGTCACCTTCTCCTGGGGCATTGCTTGTGAGCTTCTTTACAAAGGTGGATCGGTGGCCAGATTCTCTGCTGGCGATCGAAAGTGTCCTGTCAGACGCATGTGGGTTCAAGCAAAGTCTGGAAAGGACATTGGGTGCCCAGTTTGTTGCTGGGATGCAGGACAGCCCAAACGAACATGAATCCTGGCAGTGCATGGGTTGTACAAGGCCAGCGGCGCAAAGTGATCAGTGTTCCAGTAGATCACCTGTGCCACCCACCGAGAATCGTGTAGCCGGGGAGAAGCCTCCCATCCACTGTGAGGAAGCGTGCAGTGACCCCTCCAGGGCCGATGTGCTTTGGAAAGGTGCCTCGATTGATGAGCCAGTGACTGGTCCCTCAGTATCTCCCGTGATTGCAGGACCCAGTTGTAGTGACGTCAGTTCAGACATGCCTATCAGTACTGTCGGTGTTCAGAACGATAATCGCCGAGCTAGCGTCAGAAGGGCTGCCAAAGCCAAATGGATTGGTGGCCGACGAGCTTGGGCGTGCCGTTGTACAAGGTGGCGGCCCAAACGACGACGACGAGCGACAGCAAGTGTTCGACGCCGCGCCCGGCGAGCTCGCAGACAGGCTTTATGTCAGAGAGACAGGCAAGCCGTGGGCCAGTCATCCCCGGATGCATTCGAAAACCCAGCATGCTTGCAGCCGCCCGGCACTGCCCATGTAGGTAGATGTGCTCCCTTACGCGAATTCCCGCCACCTCCTTCGACTGGCATCACGGACCAAGAGGAGTTGAGAGTGCAACTCAAAGCTGTCTTCGAAGCCTCTCCGCAACGGGCTGTGTTGGCTACTGACGGCAGTTCCCGGGACGAGATTGGCGCTTTCTCCATCGTGTCCGAGTCTCCGCCATGGAGTTTTGTCGGAGCTGACGAAGGTGAGGACCAGACGCCCTTTCGCATGGAGCTTCTGGCACTGGTGGAGCTTCTCACAGCTGCTGCGACCCTTCCATGTCTCCCCGAGGCGATCATCATCTTGGTGGATTGTGAGGCGGCTTTGAAGGCTTTGGTCTCCCCTGGAGCTTGCTGTTTACGACTGTTGGCTTACGAAGCTTTCTTAGCTGTCAAACTGATCCGAATGCGTGCGACTCAGATCCATTTTATCTGGGTGCCCTCACACGGCAAGAAATCGCGATGGACACCGCCGCTCCATCTCGATGCGACCACCTGCCGGCGACTGAATGAACAGGCAGACCTAGCGGCCAGGAGGCACTGTGCTGACCGATGCACTGGTGCCGATCGGCAGCTTTGGCATGCTGAACACATCGCTGCTTCCACTCACGAGGTGACCTTAGTCAGTTTTTCCCTCCGGAGCAGGCACCTTGCTCGAGGATCACATGAAATGTACAGCACGGGCTGCTGCTGCAGCCGAGTGATCTCGAGGGCTTGGCTTCCGCCTCCCCTCCGAAGAAACGAATGAGACGGGACTTCCTGCTCAGATCGTTGCCACCAGAGAATCAAAAAACATCAGCCCCGATTCGAGCACATGCGATTCAGGCACTCGTGGTTTTTTCCACCTGCGTGCGGTTTGAGAATCACTAGAAAAACCCGATTCATTCACCAAGAAATGATTCAAACGCCAGCGAGTAGCGGTTGATAGCACTTTCATTCCTCAGAGCCTTCCCTGATCCCGGTTGATCACATTTCCGAGCTCTGCCCCCTTCAGTTGGCAATGTCGGTTGGTCGCACTTCTTACACCCACCCCTGCCTAAATCATGACGGTTGATCACATTGCTTGATCCGACCTTTCATTGGGCGACGACGCTTGATCACATGGGTGATCACATTTCTTAAGCTCGCCCCGTCATCATTCCCTTGTTGAACATATATGTATATGCACGTATACGGTACGTGCGTACGTACTTTGGTATGTATGTATGCCAGTATGTAAGCAGTTCGCGAAGAGTCTGCTGTAACTATGTCGTCGCTAGAAACCTCGCCTGACCTCGTCGAGCGCGAGTGCCAGAAAAGTATGTATGTAGGTATGTATGTACGGACGAATTTGTACATATATATACATATATATATACATATATATATACATATATATATACATATATATATATACATATATATATATATGGTCAGGCGTCTCGCGCT
>CAJNJA010013317.1:0-12713 GCA_905231915.1 Symbiodinium necroappetens | reverse complement strand
AGCACTACGATTACCACGACGACGGTTACTTTTACTACTGCCATTATTGTGATTATTGTTACAACAGCAACACCAGCTACTGCTACTACTACTACTACTACTACTACTACTACTACGTACTACTACGTACTACTACTACTACTACTACTAACAACACCAACAACTACAACAACAACAACAACAACTACTACTACTACTGCTGCTACAACAACAACAACTACTACTACCACCACCCACCACCTCTACTACTACTGCTGCTAGTACTAGTACTAGTACTGGTACTAGCACTCTCGTACTCGTGCTACTGCTAGTTATCTTCCATGCGCATTCACGTGTATGCATGTTGCATACACCTGTGCCTTTTTCTTGGTGTGCTGTCTATCTTTGTTCTCTAGCTCCTTCTGCATCATTAAACAGAACTTGTGTTCATGTTCATATATGATGTGCGCTTTGCATTGGCAAGTTTCTCTTTGCGCGAGATTGTTGCTATGATGCGTTACAATCTACTGTCCGCTGTTTGCTTCTAGCTTCCTGCTTACACTGAGGACATGGCTTTCAATTTATTTCATGCAGTGTTTAAAATCTTTGATTTAAATGGCGTCTCTCAAACTGCAATGTTGTGGTGTGTTCTTTCCACGAGGCAGGAATCTGGTTGCTGGGCATCGTCTTCTTCCTTGTTGACCAGGTCCGCAGCAGCTGCGGTGCAGCAGGACGAGCTTCCTACTGTCTGCTAGGTGCTAGCCGTCGCTGAGACAAGAGGCCGCAATTGATTGGTTTAATGAAATTAACACATTCAATTCCAGGACGTCATAAGCTGCGATGCCATGCTTGGGGCTTCTACAAGAAGTCGAGCAGCGTGGAAGCAGGGAGGAGCTGAAGCACATTGCCGAAGTTTCGCTCGTGGAAGGCAAAGCAGTCCGTCCATTCGCACATCAGGTATGGGAGCAGACGGTGGCACGGCGGCATGTGTTCGGCATCGGACAGGGTGGCAGGTGTCCAGTCATGTGCAGAATCTCGAATCTCCCAGGTCCAGCTGTTAGCCAGCTTCTACCTTCGCGCAGTCCGAAGCGATGCAGCCCTGCATAGCCGCGGCCTGTTCAAGGAAGCATGGCCATCATGAATTGACTTGGTGACGTGCTTTCGCGCTTCTTGTTCATGGAGCTGTTTCGGGCATGTTTTTCGGATGGCATGAGTCATGAGCTGAAAAGACTATAACACTACAAAGGGATATTGGGTGATGCTGTCAAGAACGTACATCTGAGTTCACCCTTGCCGCTGCTGCTTCTCTGTGTGCTAAGCGTGCTTGGGCCTCCTCTCTGTCCTTGTCTGTTTGCTGCACACATTGTGGAGGAACCGATGGGTTAGGAGAAAGGGGCATTGGTACTTTAATGTGGAATTCCCCAAAGATCTGCTGCAAAGTGCGGCTACATGCCATGTCCAAGCCGACAGCATCTCTAGAATTCGGTTGTTGATGGCATTGCAGTCGTCAGGCATCTGTTCTGTCGCGGTCAGGACGTCCCGATACTCCAGCCCTTTGGAATTGAAGGATTGAATTTCTTGGCCTGTCCAAACCCCTGAGGGCACGATGGGCTTCGACTGGCAGCTGTCGGTTCACCTTTTGCAACTTCGGCGTGCTTTTGATTAGGATGCCACCCCATCTTGAGTGCCTGCTAATTCTGGAAACCGGCAGGGTTTTAGGCCTTGAACGTCGCGGTGCTATTGAGGCAACGTACCCTGCAGGTTGCACTGGTGCCCGATGAGACTAGTTATGCAAGTGCTCCTTGGACAACAGTTCAGTTTCGGGGCAGGGTGAGGGCCGAGCAATCCAAGCGACAGGCGCGGCCAGGAAGGTTTGGCATGTCTGGTCATCCACAGTGACGACTCCTGCATCACTGCTCATGGACGCAAAGTAATGACGCACCGGGAGTAGATGCCGCCCGTACAAGACCTAGGCGAGTGATGCTCCAAACCTCTGGAAATTCTTGTAGACGAAACAAGACTTTGTAGACTCCCCTTGGCCCCCCTTGCCTGGTACCCCGCTGTGATAAAAGATTTCGAATGTCAATGACAGACAATGGTAGTATCAGCAGACGTTCAGCACTTTCATTTCTTAGATTCAGCTTAGCAAGCACTCTTCGAGTCGCCCGCAGAAACCCGCTGCAACATAAGTCGCTCTTTTAAGTTGTGGTTGCGATGTCGACGCTCGTTCTTTGTCTGGTGCCTTTTCACGGCAACCCCCGGCTGCTTTCGCGTGCGCGCGGGGGTGCCGCGCAAGGTGGGTCCACGAGTCTATGAAAACAGCGGACTCGCGTCGGGACAGGGCGGAAGAACAGAATGCTATTGGAGAAATCTTCCGGTGACTAGTGTTGCTGGACGAGGTGTCAACGTCGAGTGCACAACACACTTCAGCAACGGGGCGCACGGTGTGCGGAGTGGGCGGCATCGCACATGCTAATGCCTTTGGCTTGCCATGCTTTACATGTGTGACAGCACGAGGTCACATTCATGCGTCGTGTGTTGAGGCATTGGATGCTTTTGCCAATGGCTGGGATGCAGCCATTCAGCTCCTCATGCAGCCGAATTCGCGACGAAGCGCCCAGCCACAGTTTTTCTCGGCCCGAGGTATGCGCTTGCGCATGGCATCTGCAAAGCACCCGTCGCAGGTGCTCATGCATATGCATCCTTGCTGAACCTTTGCGGAAGAGTCGATTGGCAGCAGACGCCGAAGCCTTGGCAGCAGGCTCTACAGCTCCTAGGCTCGGGGTTCAAGGGTTCGCACTTCCGAGCATACCGGGCTCGTCTCGACAACGAAGCGATGGGGGCATTTGTTTTGGAGCAAGGCACGTCGAGCGAGTGTGTAAGGGAGCTGTCTTTTGATGCAGGCGCAGCCAGGCGCGATAGTGTTGTGGATGCTTTTTGCGCCAATGAGCTGATCAATGTCCCGCGGCTTTAGCACCACATGGCTTTTTGCTTGCATCGGGCTCTTACAGGGAAGCACCTGTGCTGGTGATGAGGTTTGTGCAAAAGCCTTGCGGTGGCAGCACGCACTCGCCTTGTTGAATGAGCTGTTTGGGGCGGAGCAGCTGCAACAGAACATCGTGGCCCGACTGCAGACCCATCTCGCGCGAGCGCTGCTCAGATTCTCCAGCTTGTCTGTTCGTGGGGTCGACGTCCATCTTCTGACGAATCCCAGGTGAGCTTCAATGCTGTTCTGGACCGGCACTCAAAGCTGGCCAGCGCATAGTTCAGTTTTTCTGGTGAATGGCCAGCAATCCCCACGATCTCAGAGGACGCAGCCCGGACTGCCCGAGCTTGGCGGTTGGCATTGAGGCAGCGTGGATGGAGAGCATGGTGTTCTTCGTTGAAATGCGGTGCAATGCTCCGCAAGGCTTCAGGCGCTGCTGGCTGCGGCAGCACTGGAGGCAGATATCGCATCTTGGCTGATGTCGGGGCGATGGAGCAGCATTGCTTTTCGCTGAGAAAGGTAAGTCACGTCTCCGCCCTGGGGGCCTTCTACTTGGCTAGCCGATGGCAACTTGGCCTATGGCAGAGCTGCTTGCCGGTTGCTGGGGCCGGTGGATTCGTTGGCACATCTTCTGGTCTGTCTTTTTCTGCAAACCTTTGATCCGCGCCGGGGCGGCAGTAAAACTCAGGCAAGTCCTTGTCGCTAGCACGGTCCCGGGGCAGAAAGACACTGCAGCAGAGGCCTGCGTCTACTAAGTACAGGCAGCTGCGGTCACAGCGATCCCGCATTGCATGCTCAGACTTATATGTTGCAATCGAGTTGTAGTAGTCTGTGGCCGTAGACCGTTTGGCTCAGTGCATGGCACAAAGTTGGTGGCTTCGAGCCTGGGTGCTCGAGGAGGCCCGCCTTTGGTGGTTCAGAGCAAAACTATTGACTAGGTTCTCAGGACTTGTCGTGTCGATGCATCCTCGAGCTGCGATGTGAATGGCATGTAGAGAGCTGAATGCCGGGTAGGCGCGACGAGCTTCTCAGCACAGTGCAGGAAGGGAGGGGAGTCGAACGTCATTCAGTGATTCAGAGGCCTGTGCGATCTTGGCGTTCACAGCAGCTGTGAGCCTGACTCACACCTGTCAACGTCTCCATTCAGTATTCTTGGTTGTGAACCAGGTTTGGAGATGGCGTAGCGGTAACAAGACTGAAATGTGATGGAACAGGACTCGAAAGATTTCTCATAATCTGCATCGGAAGATCGTCAAGATGATTGTAATCGCTAGCCATCCCGGGGCCTCAAGGCTCATCCGAATCAGAACCTCAAAAACGAAACCCCATCACCTTTGGCACATCGAACTTGAGCCTCATCCTTGCGCAGGGCCTTGCTCACCTGCACGTAACACGAGTTTCCTTGCGCAGGGGCCATGCAAACCTGCACATCGCACAGCATACCCGCAAGTATGTTGGGTCCTGCGTGAACATTCTCCGATGTGGATTCGGAGGGACTTACGGACGCAGAAGTCCCTGTCCCGTTGGTGCTACGTGCCTGCCACAATGTCAGGTTTAGCAGTTTATCGGCAGAGATGAATCGCACACTGCCCATGCCAACCTGTGAATCCGTGACTGGATGCTGTCGTGCTTCTGTGAGGCCACATGACTGATCTGCTGGACCGACCAATTCCGCACCCGTGCCCACGCATCTGGCTCAGCACTGCTTCTGTGGTTCTTGGTAGCCAGGCAGCCCTGCCGTGCATCTTCCGTGGTTCCGGGGCCAAGGAAAGTTGCACCACCCTGGAGAAAACTGCCGCTGTGCAGAGCGACTCAAGCTCCTCGTGCTCGGGCATACTAGACCCCGGTTTCATCTGTTGCTTAACAGCCTTTGTTTGCTGCTTCAGTTTGCGGGAACAGCGTCACAGGATGTCACAAGCTTGGTTCAATGGCTCTTCAAAGGCATCCTTGGTCCAGCAAGGTGCCTCACGGTCATTCGCGTTCGGCAGACCTGGGCTCCGTTCACTGCGCGCGCCTTCAGTGCCTAGCCAGAAACCGATGCACTGTCGTTGCACTTCCGGCCTCTTGCCTAGCCAAAGGAACCTGAAGTGGCGGCTCACGGCGAGATGCTTCAGAGAAAGCTCGGCTGAGCTGAGGTCGGCGAGTCGTGGGTGGGGCATTGTCATGTTTAGAATTGTTGCTGGAACGTGGTCGTCCCTGGCTCTTGTCGTTGCGTTGTGGAGTTGGTGGGATGACCTGGGTCGACGACTCGCTGTCTGTGGAGGTTGCCAGCCTCTCTCCGAAACCTCGCTGATGATCACAAGGGAGATGCCGCCATCAGCTCAGACTTTTGGGATGCCCACACGCGCGAGTAATCACAAGCATGAGCGAGGCATGCAAATCCCTGCGGCCGCTATCGCCTGATAAGAAGAGACCGGCCCGAAGCGTCATCCACAGGACTGCAGATGCTGCCATGGTTTGAGCCAGTGTCCTCTTCGGGAGATCTTGAGATGCGTGGTCTAGGGCTACAGAGGCAGCACGAGTTCCAGAGCGGCTGGTGTATATTGTTAAGTTAAGCCAGCTGCATAGCCCTGCTCGTAGAGTGGTCTTCTCCCAGACTCTTCACACCCGGTCCAAATTTGTAGACTGTTTCTGAGGCCGTGTTTGTTGGAGTAGGTAGCTTCAGACGAGGTGCTTTGTTTCAATCCAGACTGTGCAGGAGAGGCCGCATGTCTGCCAGAGCTGGTTCTCCAGAGGCGCAAAGAGCATCAAAGAGCAAATGAAGCCGACGCTGAAAGATGCTGCAAGAAGTGTGGCCCAGCCAGGTCATTGACTTTGCCTTCGCTTCGCCTGGCTCCTCGGGCTCCTCAGCGAAAAGCTGTCGGACGCCGCGGTGTGTGAAGTTCAACGAGGCCGTGGTGGTCTGCTTGTGGGATCTGCTGGGTTGATGCAGTAAAGGCATCCCTCCCTGCGACAAGCCCGCAAACATACGTTCTCTGTGCGGCCCGTCCACAAAAGCCTTCTCTGCAGAGTCCTGGTCGGCTCCAGACGAGCCTCGTGAAGTCGAGTTCCACAGCAAAGATAAACTGAACAAGATTTGAAACGAGCGTCGAACAAGTCTTGCCCTAGTATGTCCTAGCCATTCCGCAATTCCTTTCCCTATTCCTTCAGGAAGAGCGAACAGCAGAACAAGTTTCGGAGAAACGAGGAGTTGAAGCGGCCAAGCTTCTTTGAGACGTATGCAGGTTTTGTGGAGTCGTTGGATTCGTTTCGAGACACTTACCAGATTTTCCAAAATTGTTTACATTCGCCCAAGAGTTTACATCGGCTGACGATGCACGACCAAACCAGAATTGGGATTTGTCAGAGCACTTCGCCAGGCGCTGAACTGTGAAGTGCCAGTTTTGGCGGTGAAGGCACATGGCCACGAGGTGCATTGCTGAGTAGGTTGGCGTGTTTACTATTTCCTGCCCGCACTTGAATAGACCTCGTGAGCTTTTCCACCGCTCTGCCATTGCATGATGTTGTCGGAGGAAAAAATGTTTCCAAGAATACTGAGCTCGGTTGATGTGACCGGCAAGCACCTGGGATATTTTTGGATGGATATCAGCTGTGCAATGCTTGGGCGATGAACTCAGCACTGACATGTGAAGAGATTGTGAGCATCCAAAGACCATCTTAGGAAGGAGATGCTTGCCCGACGCAATCTTCGAGCGATGACGCAGAATCACCGAAGCTCTGGTGCACAGCGGATTGATTTGAGGGGTGAAGACACAGTTGGTTCATGCTGCTCCCCTCCCTCCCCTCTTCTCCCTTCCGCCCCTACCGTCTCCTCTGAACTCCCCTCCCCTCCCCTCCCCTCCCCCCCCCGTCCCCTCCCCTGATGCTTAATGGCATTGGCTCAAGACTTGACAAAGACCGGCTTGGTCACATACAGGAAATGCCTGCGTGAGTGTATCTTTGGGGAAAGTGACTGATCTCGGCTGGTTGTGATTGTTTGAATTGTGTCTTGACTTTTGCGTGGTAGCGGAGCTTCGGCTCCAGAACCAGGGAGTGAGAGAACGGACATGAAATCAATTTACTCCCACTTCCAGTGTACCACGGAGATTTGGAGAAGTGGGAGGACTGGGCATGGCAGCTGTCGCGATATGTTGGACTGTACAAGCCCGTTGAAAAACAAATGATGGATCCAATCGAGTGATTGGTGATGATTTGTTTGAAGCATTTGTTTGATGCGCAGCAAACAACGACGCAGAATAATCAGTTGTCACTGTTCTCACGCAAACTGGCCTACATCTGGCACAAGCCACTGATGGTGCAGCAAGAGCGATTGTTCACAATGAGGACACAGAGAATGGATTTGAGACTTGGCGTCGACTCCACAAGCACTTCTCAATGCCAGAGAGAGAGAGAGAGAGAGAGAGAGAGAGAGCGAGAGCTCATACCCCTGGATGATTAATGCTCGCTCCTCACTCCCCATGCAACCCGATCAACATGATCGGGTGGGCAAATTGCCCGGGGACGGTGACACGTCCCTATACCCGGGAGATAGAGAGAGAGAGAGAGAGAGCTCATACCCTTACCCTACCCACACAGGCCAACAAGAAGGGATGAAAGTTGCCACAGTAGGCATGCCATATGCAGAGCGGGGAATCCTGTGAGTTTCAAGCTGTTGTCCTCATTGGCATCATGTGATGGTGTTGCTTTGCACTTACCCGCGTAGGAAGGGGGACCCACTCAGCATGACATGCATACGTAGATTCGCACAGTGCTCAAAGTTGCCCTGGGGGAAACATACCTCTTCTCATGGTAATCTTAAGTGCTGTCGGTTGGCATTCCACCAGGGGGCAGAGAGCAAGTAGTATACTAGCATGCCTCCAAGCAGTCACAGGGGGGAGCCCAAGCCATACAAGCTTGTGCTCTTTCGGTGTGCATGCTCACTCTGTTGTTTTCGACCAGGCCGGGCACTCAGCCAGACTGCTAGCACCGAAGTGCAGGGAGTGCCTATGAGGGTTGAACGTGTTAGTGATGTGCTGTGGTTTCGACGGGGCACTCGGTGCAGAGGCTTTGTACAGCCGAGCCCAGTGGGGGAAACCCCCTTTGGGACCACAAAACCTGCCAAGACCAGCAGGTGCGCGTACGCGTGCGGGGGAAGGGGGAGGACTCACCCCGACCCCCAAGCCTGGTAGAGAGAGAGAGAGAGAGCTCATACCCCTAGCAAGCAAGCAAGCAAGCCACGAATCTTCTGAATGATATTCCTGCTTTTCGCTTGAGAAGACGACTGGCAGGCCACTCGAGAATGACTTCTTGATAAGTACTTGTTGCGGTATCTGATTGGTACCAAAATGTGTCTCTTGAGCCTGCGTCCATCTTATCAGTCGTCTGATGGCAACTGTGCCGGTGCCCTGGATGTGAATGTCTTCGTGGATTCTTTCCGGCTGAATGCTCCAAGACTCGGAAGAACGTTAGCGGATCCACTGTGAATGTCCTTGCACAACATGGTGAGCGCTGCGTGGACTGGCCTTGTCGTCTGGCGAAGCGGAGTTGTATGCGATTGCCCAAGGCACTGATCCTTCGGTCAACATTGCCTGAAGCAAAGCTGGAGAAGTAAGTTAGTGTGATTGCCCACACGGGCTCAACTGCTGGCAAATCATGGCAACCCGTTTCGGCACTGGCAAGATCGCAAAGCATGTGGAGCTGAGGTTCCCGTATGTGCAGAATTTTGTGCAAATGGGTTTGCTTACAATGGCCGAGGTTGATGGCACGCGGAATTCCGCAGCAGATCTAATGACACAATATGTTGCCACTGATGTGTTGCAAAGATTCAAAACCCACTTGGGATTGTTTTCAAATTTGCTCAAGAATAATGCTGCCACTCATGCTCATGATCCTGATGATCATGTTGCCGCCACCACCCCGACCACCACCCTACTGGGAATGGCCGCCTGTGCGCCCAGCCCGTTCCCATCCTCGCGCGCTCCCTGCCCGGGATTGCATGCGCTGCGCGTGTTGCATTTCTGAAGTCCGTTGGACTGAAGGCCACGCCGACGGACTCTGTGAGTGAGTCGCTTCGGCTGCAGCGATCGCACTGCATGTCATGGCTGTCATGTGCACAGTTGGTTTCCCTGAAAAGCCCAAAGCCAAAGAAAGAGAGTGTGAGGGCATGCGAATGATATGTCTCCGATTGCCGAAATGTTTTTCGATCTAGTGCAGAGTGCCGATTCGGCTCCGAAGGGATTGTGAGATGGTACTGTCTGAGTCACCTGATCTGCGGATTGAGATCAATGTGTTTCCGCGTCCGAAATCCTCATCAATGCTGTCACTGTGTCAGGCACAGCTTTGACAATCGTCACGGCGCCAGTCGTCGCAACAGGCCTGGCATTCTTCATGCCGTACAAATCAGGATCGAATCATGTATGTCTGCGACATGCAAACATCAATCGAGTTTCCATTTTGTCCGTAGCTTTCTTCCAAGGAAGGTGTGCTCAGTCCCTGGCACTAGTTGGCCAGTCTCTTTCAGCAGCACTTCCTCAGACAGTTGAGACATGAACGACTTCCTCATTTCGTCAGTCCCCACGGCCAACAGATCAGCGACATATGCAAGCACATGCAGTTTGCCAGGTTCATGACAGTACAGATTCGTATCACTCCTGCATCTCCTGAATCCCAGTTTCGAGGTCATTAACTACCCCCGCAACATGTTCTTGCCACAATTTGGGCGCCTGTCGAAGACCGTCCACTGCTGTCTTCAGTTTCCAGAGACATATGCCGTCTGGATAGAATTCCTTCGGCGGCCAAACGAGCACTTCACCGAACATTGAGGCATGCAGAAGGCAGTGCTGACATCACCAAGGGTGATGCCCCAGTTTCTTGCCATTGCCATGCGTAGCAACAATCTCATTGTGACAAGCGAGGGTGTCGAAGCAAACAGGTTATCTTCTTCAGCACTCTTCTCAACATTCTAAAAGCACCCACTCACAACCACTCTGCACCTTACTTAGTTCATTCTCCTTCCAGACTTTGACCCATCGACACTCAATTGCTTCATCAATCTGCTCCTGGGTGCAGTCCGCTATCTCCGGGGTCTCATGCTCAATAGCAGTGGGCGCGTGATCTGTGCCATCATTCTCACGCACAAGATCAGGCGGCATCACAAAAACAGTCGAATCCACTCCATCTCCTTTAGGTTGCCACGGCAGGGATGCCAATATGATGATGCCGGCGGCATTCCATTGTTGAGACGGAAGTCTCCGCTTCACAGTCCGCGCCTTGTTAGCATTCCCAACGATAACCTCATCAGCTTCAGTGTCCTTTCCAAGGTACACTCCAGAGAACCATTGAGATCCTTCTTTGGGAATCTTCATTTTCTTGCAGTGCGGCGGTAGTCACGTGACCACATTTACTTATAGGCAGTCTTGCCATCAGAACTAATCAGGCAACGATTGATCAGCCATTGTGCATGCTTAACAACCCAGGTGCACATTGGCGATTCCGAGGTCAACTTCAATCCAGTCGATGCCTCAACCTGATCCATCAGTGTTCTCAGTTGCCCATAGAGGGCTCTCTGCGCATTCCCAACACTTCCTTGGCTTTGGGAGTGTCCAGTCGCTGCTGCGCGCATCGACAATCCTCCGACAGTCTTGCGCACATCTTTGGCAGTCGACTTCAGAGAATGCTCCTTATCATGTTGGACAATCCCAAAAGTCCTACCAATGTCGAACACAAAACCTGCACCTTTCGACTACGGCATATTTCTCAGTGCTGCCTTTAGCGAGCAACACCACAGCCATTGAGTAGTCAGTCTGCGCATCCGTTGCATTCACGATGGTCCTCTTCGGCAGGTCACTCTCCGTCGCCAGGTTGGAGAAATCAATCTGAATCACAGGTTGCCTGCCATTCTTCTTAGCCGCATGCTTCTGGCGACCTGTCGACTGCACACTATGTTCACACCAGTTCCTGTAGGGCAGGTGTGTCAATTCGTGCAACTGCCGTTCACTCTCTGAAGGTTCGCCGAGAACCTTCAACATTTTCGGCTTTACCGCAGTCGGGCGACCCAGAGGAACAAACAATGTATAACCGACCCAGTTGTGACCAGTGGGACTCGAGGGTACTCACATTTCTCCGCTGAGCCATCGGGCATCTGAATGTCAGCCCAATCATTTTGATGGCCAGAATCGACCATTGCTGGGCCACTTGGGTCCAAGAACATTGTGTACCCAGCACCCCACCAGCATTCACTCAACAATCCATCGACAGGAGAAGAAGCATCATCAAGGTGAAAGTAGCAGTCGCGCCACACATGATGAAAGACTGCCTGGTATGCAATGACCGAGGCTGAGAGAATGCTCCGCACTGTTCACCAAGGGGAATTGGCACATCTCCTGGAAGAAGCTTCCTATGCCAAGGGGAATGCCAATGCCACTGACAGCCTGACTGCACCGAGTGTATGACTGGGTTTGCTTGCCAATGAGCCGGGCGAATGGGTTCTTTGAGAATGGCTGGTTGGATTTGAACCGGTATCCTTGCGGCCGGCTGAATGGCAGCCTCGATGCACTGAGCGCATTGAGGAAGACTACTGGACGAACCAGAATGTCTACCAGCCGAACGGGACTGCAGAGCCCTTCGTGGTCTTCAGACGGATGAAGACTGATGCCACCCGTCTCTGGGTGATGAATGGCACCAGCCAGCAGCAAGTGGTATTGGCGAAATATTTCAACCGCCAACTCACTGACCACATCTCGATCTTTGAGGCGAATGGTCAGACTGGCGAATGGGAATTGGACACTGCCGGCGGCATCGATTGCCAGCATGAACATCCTCCGAGTGCCTTTGAATGACAACATGACTGTGTTCAAATGTTTGCTGTGCCTGGATGAGGCCATCGAATGGTCCTGCACTGCAGGGCAACCTTGAGTGTGACTGGCCTCTTGGAATGGAGTCCTTGAGTGGGGCTGATGGGCCACACCATGGTGCCAATGGCGCAATGCTATGGGGGTGGATTGGAGCAGGACATGCTGGCGAGCCGAGAGAGCAGAAGCATCCGAATGCCTGGAATGCTCTTGCGACGGGCTCCAATGGCCGCACCTTCACTGCGACTGCCATCGCCCAATGCACTGCAGCCTGGTGCTGAGATTGTGCTCCGCATGAATACCAAGGCCATGCAGTGAGGCCACCGAGTGAGCCCAGAATGAATTTAGGAGGGCTATAACGAATGCTGCATGTTTTGGTGAAGTGAAGTTGTGATTGACATGTTGAGTGGAAGTTTTCTGTGGATAACAGAGACTGAAGTGACTGAAGTTCTCGCATTCGATTTCGAACGGATCTGAACCCGAACGCCCGCGTTGCAATGACCGGAATGTGATCCGAGTCGAGCCAAAACGTCCGGACTGAGACCAATAAATTTGTGTGAATACATGATCGCTTCGCGAGTGCTGTCGTGTAACGGTTAACTGTTTGAATGATCCCCGACTGAAGTCAGGACCAAAGAATGATGTTAAATATGACCAGCCCAAGAATGCACCTAATGGACCTATGTTCACGATGCATTTTTGCATTTGTGAATGCTCTGATGCCTCATGGCATTGGCTCAAGCTTGGACAGAGATTGGCGTGGTCGCATGAAGGAATGCCTGTGTGAGTGTATCTGTGAGGAAAGTGAGTGATCCCGGTTGGTGGTGATTGTTCGCCTTGCCGCACACGCCCCACGCCCGCACGAGTCTGCACGCGTCCGCCCGCCCGCCCCGCCCGCCCCGCCCCGCCCCGCCCCGCCC
>CAJNJA010013316.1:491-12713 GCA_905231915.1 Symbiodinium necroappetens | reverse complement strand
CGTGGTTAAATGTAGGGGCCTAAATACTGTTGATGATATAAATCCTGCATTACCTTAAGGACCGTAAACTATGGGAGTTATGGTATATTCCTTATCATGGGTAATGCAGGATGTATATCATCAACCGTAATTAGAATAGGGTTTTGGGGGTTCCTGATTCTAATCATGGTATAATATACCCCAAACCCTATTCTAATTGTTCCCGGCGTGTCCCACCCCCCGGACGAAACATAAGGGTGGATGGAGGAGATTGTGCTTTTGTTCTGTAGAGAGTACTTGGAGGACCTAGGGACCTAGACGCAAGAAACTAGAGATTGCGGTCTCTGGTGTGGCCATGTGGCAAGCCACCTTTGCCGATGCAGAAGATGTTTTCGACGGGCGTTTGCACTTGTTGCTATACGATTTGTGTGGGTTAACGGGGCATCTGAACCTTAGCAAGGTAATGTTGGGCCTAAGTGATTACCAGTACTATTTTGGGGGGGTTCGTCTCATAGTTGGAGTTATTGGACCCCGAAACCCTACTCTAATTATTAAGGCCCCTACAGTAGCTCTGTTGACCTGCAGGTAGTGACCCAAACCCCTAACCCCTAAACCCTAAACCCCTAAACCCTAAACCCTAAACCCCTAAACCCCTAAACCCTCAACCTCTAAATCGTAGAGCCCTGCAACCCGACGGCTCCAAAGCCCGAAACCTTCACCCAAGAGTCCTCAACCCTGCGCACTACTGTTGATGATATAAATCCTGCCTTACCTTAAGGACCCCAAACTATGGGAATTTGTGGTATATTCCTTTATCATGGGTAATGCAGGACTTTTATCATCAACCGTAATCCCTTAGCAGCCGTAGGGATTCTTTGACAGTATTGCTATGAGTATTAAGATCATTAGTATTTCCAGTATTTGTCTTCCAAAAGTATATTATGATATACCCTAAACCCTAAACCCTAAACCGCATGATGTGACAATGCCGGGTTATCCACATCAGCAGTAGCTTTAGGATGCCGTCGGCAGGCGCAAGTGAAGAAAGACGCTTGGCATACTTGGTGGAGACACTAAACTGCCAGCGATCCGTGCAAAAAGAGAAGTGAGTTGTGCTGGATCTGGCATTCACGTCTGCGCTTTAGTGATACGTGTACTGTTGAGTTATTCGAAATGCAAGCCTAGCTAAGCCCAAATACTGATGCAGTAGAAAGCAGGGTGTCCCTCCCCACTCAGAGTTACTGCTATGGCGTTTTGGCAAGTATGTCCTACTGTTGATGCTATAAATCCTGCATTCATTACCTTAAGGACCCTGAACTATGGGAATTCTGGGTATATTCAATGGGTAATGCAGGATTTACATCATCAACTGAAGGACCCTTTGGGCACTCAGGTCTCGGTTTGGGCTTGTGGATGTAGCGATTTCGGGTCGCAGGTTGAAGCTTTTGGGGTTTAGGGTTTAGGGTTTAGGGGTTTAGGGTTTAGGGGTTTAGGGTCTAGGGTTGAAGCTTTTTCGGTGTTCGGCGTACATATCCATGAGCATCACGCTGACGGCCGCAAGGCCAAAGGGCCAAACAACGCCCGCATAGGGAAGTCTGAGCGTCTCCTGTGTACGTACGTACTTGGGATCCTTTTTGGGTTGACTAAACTACAACCCTGCTCGTCAGAACGGTTTTCGGCAGTGACTCGTATTGATCATGATTCGTAGCTTTTTGGGACCCCGACCCCCCTCCGACGAATCACCGCAAAGAGGCCGCTAACAGAAACTTCCGGGTTTAGGATTTAGGGTTTAAAGGCCCAGGAACGTCTTGAGATGGATTTGCGCTTAGAGTTCAAGTGGGAACCGGCTTAGGGTTTTAGGATTTTGGGGGTTCAGTACATTATACACAGGGTGTATAGTTAGAGAGTTAGATAGATCGATAGCTCGATAGATCGATAGATAAGTAGGTAGATGATAGAGCGATAGATAGGTATTAGACAGTTATGGATGTTAGATATATAGATAGACAGATAGACAGGTAGGCAGGCAAGTAGATAGATAGATAGATCGACGTGTGTGTGTGTGTGTAGTCGACCGGGGTGGCCCCGGCCCTGTTACAAGACGGTGGCCTCCACCGGCCCGAAGCCTTAAGGGGGGCCAACCGCAGCCCCTTTAGGGTTTCGGGTTTAGGGTTTAGGGTTTTAGGGTTAGGGGGTTCAGGGTTTTAGGGTTTAGGGGTTTAGGGTGTAGGGTTTAGGGTTTATCCATGCTTGATGCATCACCCAGCTCTCCGCGGGCCCGCCCCCTCCCCCCTGCATGGACTGCATGGAGGATAAGGGCACTTTGTGAGTAGGCTACAAGGGCTTATACGCCTTTATAGGGTTTTGATTACAATGGCGTTTTGTCTTCTAGGATCAGAGGACTCAGCAAGTACGTTATAACTAGGGTTAACAGTACCGTCATAGTTGAAGTTTTCTTATTTATAGCCCTTCTTGTATCCCACTTGAGATGCCTGATGGTTTGCTAGCCCCGTGCCAGCCTTTGTTATGGCTGCTTGGAAGCCATGATTCCCGTGCCCGAGACCCACGGCCACTCCGTTCAGGGGTTTGTGGTCTACAATGGGCGTTTAGGTCTTATGGGGTTTATTCGGCTTAGGGCACCTCTCTTCGAGAAAACCCTACGTGCCGGCCATCTGCTGCATCGTGCCAAAGCCAATCGCATCTGTACAGTGTAGGAGTAGGTCTCTAAAGCCTCGACCCCCCATATACTCAAAACTGAACCTGAACCCAAAACCCGACATCACTACTACAGCTTCAACCCCGAAAGCCCGAAATCACAGACCCCGAAGCAGAAAAAGCTCACGGTTTGGTGCTTATGTGGACAACTTTAGTTGCAAGCCCATTGCCCGTACTTTGTCCGACCTGCAGACCCAAACCTCGGCCCAGGTTGTGGGGTGGCATTTTAGACCTTCCGTCAACCCTCTACTATTTGTTCACTGCAAAACTTGCTGTCACCACTCTGCATTACCTTAATAAGGACCCTAGACTATGGGAGATATGGTATATCCCCTATTATGGGTTTATATCATCAACCGTACTACTGATACAACACTAGTTCCGAATTGTTCGGAGTTCTTGGAGCTGAAGCCTCAAACCCTCAGCCGTCAACCCCAACCCCTCGGAGTTCACATCCCCCGAGCCCATGGACGCAGCGCTCTCGGTACCTCCGGAGCTACTCCGGGGCACGTCGCGGAACTCAAATCACACGCAGTGCCCCAGCACGATCTGGAAACGGTTTAGGGTTTAAGGTTTAAGGTTCAGGGTTTAGGGTTTTGGGTTTAAGGTTTAGGCTTAAAGCATATGTTCTTTTTGGGGTTCCTTGTTATGACGATACTATACCAAAGCCAAAACCCTATTCTAACTATTAAGGCCCATCTTACGAAGTGTCACATCTGTGCCTATGCAACACTTCACTAAAGCCCTATAGCCTCAACCTTACGGGTGGGAACGGCCCCCAATTGCCCTGTCTTTCAGGTTTAGGGTTTGGGGTTTTAGGGCTTTGGGGGTTTGGGGTTTACGGGTTTAGGGTTTGGGGTAGTGTCGCCCATAGGGTAGTTCTCTAAATTCGGGTCCATTTCAGTGTCCTTGTATGATAAGGGCGCCGTACTATGTTGGGGACCTAAAGCCCTAAACCCTAAACCCAATGAAGACAAGAGCTTTTTTCTGTTCATCCTGCCAGCGCCCTCGGCATATGGGTAGTTCTCTAACTTAGGGCCCCTTTTAAGGGGGTCAATCTTATAAGGGTGCCGTACTACCTGGGGGACCTAAACCCTAAACCCTAAATAGGGACCCTAATTTAAAGAACTACCCATATGCATATGCCCCGGATGCTAGTAAGAGGACAGGTTCGGTGCAAAGTCTACTCCTGGACTTAGGGTTTAGGGTTTAGGGTTGGTTTTCATTACAGTTACACCCTGGGCCGCCAACCCTCTGAAAAAAAGGTATTCTTTCGAGGACGACGACGAAGATCTTTTATCCTTGGAGGAGCTCCGCCACAAATTCCTCATTCGTTGAAGCCGCAATGCCGCAGGGTGCTAAACAGGGTGTCTCAATGTCTTTCCCAGTGTGCTTCAAAAAAGGTGGCATTTCCATGCCTAAACCACAACCCACTAGACCTTCAAGCAGGTACGAAAGGTAGTCTCAGAAACGGCGTCTAAGAGGACCCAAAAGGTTGGGTCAGTTTAAAGCCCATTCCGGTTTGGGTCTCCTCCAGGCATCGGCCCAGAGTCGGACTTAGGTGGTCTATTGTGTAAGGTTTAGGGTTTAAGCGATTTAAGGTTTAGGGCCTAGGGTTAAGTCGTTGAGGCAGCATTGAGAGGAATGGTGGATCGGAGTGCATATTCGCGGCTGTGGGTTGTGGGAGTGTGCTTACGATCAGGTGGAAAGGACCATGGCTTTGGGCTGACGGATGTAGGAGCTTCCGAACATCTACTTGTTCTTCAACTTGGCTTACACCCAAATGAAGAAGGCTTGCCATTTGATTTGCCCCTGGCAAGGACAGCCCAAAAGCTGTACAAGTCGAAGGCGCGCCGTTTTGGGTTTTGGGGCCTTTGTATTCCGGTTTGCAGGTCTAACTAAAGCATGGGGCGTGCCCCAAGCACCACTATCGTAACTGGCATTGTGTTTTGGAAGCAACACCGGCCTAAACCCCACACCCCAGAAGCCCAACAAGCTCAACGACCTATACACCATAAACCCGAGCGAACCTGAAGCTGCCTAATGTAAAGGATGTGGAGAACGTGACCCAAGCGGTTCAAGATGAGCTTGTCAAATCGTTGGACTACAAGCTCGGGAGCTCAAATGTCAACTACGTCCAGAGTCGGAAAGACGTGCAATATTTTCCAAGCTCCCTCAGCACCTTCACCCCGACCACCCCCAAAGCCCAAAACCCAAAAACTACAAAAGCCCAAAGCCGTAAACCAAAGCCCCAAAGCCTGCCTATAAACCCGAATTGTGTGTTGCGGAATGCGACCACCCCCCAACCCCTGCCCAAAATCTCGGGCAGATGCGCCGCCCAATCACATCTTCAACGGCACCGGAGCTTTGCAGGAGGCACCTGGTGGCTTCAGGCTGATTTTTAGAGGTCCAAGTACTTAAATCGTCGTAGTGAGGCCTTGACTATCGAAAATCATTTCGAATGGTATTGTAAAGTCCTAATGCAATCCCCAATATGGAATTCAAGTGGACGTTAAAACACGGTAGGTTACGGAATGATCTTGAGGGCTTGGGTTTACAGCCAAGGAATGCCAGTTAGCAGTATGACACTTGTATAATTCCTGTCTACATTTGGCCACAGCACTTTGCCAGACCCCTGTTTCATGGCTCGAGCACTAGCATCAATCAAGTTCAGGCAGCGTGTTTCAGAGGGTCGGATGCTTTCTGGTGACCTTAAACCCTAAACCCTACCAAAAAAATATAAACTACACCCTAAACCCCACTAACACCTACACCCTAAACCCTACACCCGAAACCCTACACCCTAAACCCTAAAGCCCTGATCCTTGGCCTGGAGTACTTAGTTTCGTCCGACGAACCCCAAGCCCCGCCTTATCTCGGCTGCTTTGTCCAGCTCAGTCCTTGCAGAGTCAGCTCTTTTTGGCTCAGAGCATTAGGGTTCAGAGCGATTTAGGGTTCAGGGATTTAGGGTTTCGGGATTTTGGGTTTTAGGGATTTGGGGTTTCCTGTAGGGATTTAGGGGGTTTAGGGTTACCTTAAATCAGGTAAAGGTTTGAGGCTGAGGGTTTCCAATGAGCGACTGGTTCAGTGGTTCCAGTGTGCCTACATACTGTTGATGATACATATCCTGCATTACCTTTAGGATCCTAAACTATGGGAATTCTGGTATATCGGTATATTCCTCATTATGGGTAGTGCAGGATGTATATCATCAACCGTACTGTCATTAAGGTCCCAGAGTGCCCAACACCCCTTAATTAACGAATAAAAGCCTTAAATTATAGGGACCTTACTATGATGATTGAAGATATATATATTTATTCCTTAATTAAGGGGTGTTGGGCTCTCTGGGGTTCATGATGGAACAAGCCTTCTGGTGATTTCCCCAAATTCGGAGCATTTGCCAACATAAAGGGCGTCGCTCTTATATTGAGCCCTCAACGCACAAGGCAGAGAATCTGGACCTAGCTATAGGCTCAATAAGCGTCTTCAAAACTGCACCCTGAATCCGCTGGATCCTTAGATTAGCTACCGCTAGAGTGAAAATGCGTTGTCTTTAGAGCATCCAGCATGTCACAGGCCTGCAAAGTGCAGTGCCGATTTGGATCTGCATGCGCTCGTCTAGACTGTTGGTTCGAACATCCTTTGGGCCATTCGCCAGAAGGGATCGACTCGATACCTTGCAGATTTGGTGCCAGATGCCACAGACCAGACTGTCGATTCTCGCACCCTGCGGAGCATGACCCGTCTGAAGTTCTGCCGCCTGACTGTCGCTTGGGAGCCGCTTGCTGCCGTGTCGGGTGCCCATTCAAGCATCCTGCTGCGCCAACAGTTGCCAGAGATGCTGCCTCAGAGAAACGCATCTGCGTGTGGTTCCAAAAGGGCCACTGCAGAAATGGCTCCCAGTGCATGTTCCAGCATGTGCAGCAAGAGCGTGATGCAAATGTCCTTGTGGTCCGGAACCTTCCGAAGTCGGAGGACCCCTTGTTGTTGGAGAGCGAGATCTTGGCCTACTTCAAGTCCTTTGGGTATGTCTCGCGCATCCAGGCGTGTGTTCTTACATACAGGTGTGTTCCATGAAGGACGCACATGCACAGAAGGTACTTGTGCTAGCATTCGTATCTCGTTGGCCCTGCACCCTGAACCCTAGACCCCTTTGCCAGGAGTAATTACTAGATGGGTAGTTCTCTAAATCAGGGTCCCGTTTTGCGGCCTTTTTATAAGGGTGAGGTACTATATTGTGGACCTGAAACGGAACCGTAATTTAGAGAACAACCCAGATGCAAAATCATGCAGGTCAAGACCGACCTAGACAATCGTTGCCGTGGCTTCGCCTTCGTGATTTTTGCTGATGCGTGCTGTGCAGCTGATGCCTTGGCTTGCAACCACCCGCACTGGGACATACGGCGCAAGACGGAGTTGCCAATGCGCCTGCCATTGTTGAGAAAAGCTTTCCTGCAATGAACCGTAGCGCTTAAGTAAGCGGCCCGGTTTCTGCTGGTACTTCCTTCCTGAAATCTCCACTTAAGACTCTACTTTAAACAGCCCAAGGTACATAGAAGGTACAGTGAAGATGAGCCGTAAAGCTGCTCTGCCGGAGCGCGTGCAAGGGGAAGCTCGCTTGCCTTTCGTTGCTGCCGATCGGGTTCTGCTCGTTGGCGAGGGCGACTTCAGTTTCGCTGCCACGGCCCTGACGCTGGGGTTCCTTGGCACTGCACACTGCTGTGCATCTTCGAAGGAGCCTCCGCGGGATGCGAAACATCTAGTGCAACTGGCCAAGGATGGCCTGCGATGTCTCACGGATATTGATGCTACACGGCTGGCGGAAGCATCCCTCACAGGAGCCTTCGATGTGGTGGTCTTCAATTTTCCACACACTGGCGAGCCCAATGTCGAGGCAAATCAGGCCCTCCTGAAAGGTTTCCTCGGAAGTGCCACAACAAGTCTCCGAGGCGACGGCCGCATTGCCGTCACGCTGAAGCAGACGTGGCCTTACACGGAGTGGGAATTGGAGGCTTGTGGAGCTTCAGTTGGGCTGAGGGTGGTGGATGCTTATCCTTTCCCAGCACAAGTCCTGATCGAACGGGGCTACACCCATACGACCACGGACAACATCCCCCACAAAGTGGAACACTTGCACTCGGCAAGGACTGTAGAATTTGTGCGTGCGAGACACCTGCAATTAGGAATTTGTGAGCATGTGCTAAATGCTCGGCTATGGATTGCAATTTCTGCAATAGATATTTCATGTCGTCAATGTTTTCCCCCATCCGGAGAAAATAACCTGCTCGCGACAGGGCTTTCGCTCGACCTTGTATAGTCCCGTAGGGAATCCTGCGAGACGTCTAGAAATCAAAGTCACATAGACCAACTCTTTCGGAGTCCGGCATATTATGATATTGTGCCTGTGCAGAGAAGTAGCGCAGTTTTGTTCAATCGAGTTGGCTTGAATTCACTATCAAAAAACACGTCGTGAAGCCCTGTGATCGTAAGCATCCTATGCCATGCCCGCATGCTACAGAGACGGACTGGTCAGGTCAACATGTTCAAGATCATCTGAAATCCTTAAGCCACCTATCTGAAAAAGACTCTCAAGCCTAAACCTCAAAAAACCCTAAGCCCTAAGCTTCAACCCCTACGCACTGCTACACTCCTTCACCAGAAAGGCCAAGGCTAGGGCTTGCTTGGGGGTTTCGAGGTTTTAAATGCAATAAACGCGGTTTAGGGTTTAGGGCTTAGGTGGGCAGGCAGGCTCAAAAGGCTCTCCACCCTAAACCCGGAACAGAGCCCCGCCCACGACGCCAAACGAGGAGCAGCAACGCCTTGTGTGCGAAGCTGTGGAATGCACAGGCGGGTTCCGGGTCACGTGCGGCTTAAGTCTAAGTCCCCTCAAATATCGCCTCAGGTACCCTCTACTCCTTCCCAGACAATGTGGTCCACACTTTATGGGGTTCTAACATTCGGACTAATGTGACTAATTACGGAGTATTGGTTCGCGATGCCACGTGCAAAATCATGGATCACCTTTCGCACCAGTACTCTGGAGAAAGCATGTTGCGCCTCTTCTTGGCTTCCGGGGAAGCACACCCAGAGAACCCAATACCCCTTAATTAAGGAATATAGCCTTAAATTATAGGGGCCTTAATATTATGATTCAAGGTATATTCCCTCATTAAGGGGTATCGCGTTCTCTGGGAAGCTACAAGCGCCGTTCTCCTAAATCGCACCAGTACTTGATGGAAACCAATTTGGATGTGCTCCGCAAGCCTCTTGAATCCCTCCAGTAGCTGGGAGATAGCATTTCGGCCGTGGTCCTGGGTCCTGAATTCGCCAGTACTTGGAGGATAATATAGGAGCCTGAATAATTACCTATACTATTTTGGGGGGGTTCCTCATTATAGTTGTAGTATACTATACACCAAAACCCCTGTTCTATTTAATAAGGCCCTTGCATTAGCAGTTTCGGCGGTGTCCTGGTGGTCTTGTGGGGATGTTGATGGCCTCCTGGCGGTCCCCCGTGGTCTCTGGGCGTCGTGGCTGGCATGGTCGTCGTGGTGCTCTGTCGCTGTTTAGGTATCTGGGCAGTGCACTAAATTAGGGTCCCTTCTTGGGTCCCCAATATAGTACGGCACCCTTACAAAAGGACCCTAAAATGGACCCTAATTTAGAGAAGTACCTATCTGCGCTGGCATAAGTTACTGCAATGCCACACCCGTTGCAGGGCACAGGTGGGCTTCCTGATAGATCCCTAAACTCCTAGGTTCCCCAGTAGTACCCTTTTGCCCTTTTTCTTTTCGAGGTTCCCTTCATAAGCCCAAAGAGCAGGCAAAAAGGGTACCCTTATCATTCAGCGGGATTCTTGTTAAGGGATTTAACTTAAGTTACTGTACTAGGGATGGTAGCTTAGATTGAATCCCTTAACAAGAACCCAGTTAGGGGCTACTGGGGAACCGAGACTCCCTAAACCCACAATCCCAAACCGCACGCAGCCGTTTCCTGGGTTCTTGTTACTAGGGGATTTTTTTAAGCCAGCATAATCAAGAAACCATATTATTTACCATAGATCCTCATTATGGCAACTGAAGTAAAACCCCTTAACCAGAGCCCAGTTTCAAGGCGTGGAGGAAGACGAGGCCCTTTGTCTGCTGCGGGCCTGTCGCTGGGATGTCGCCAGGTACAACGAGGCCATGGCCGTGGATTTACGGCTATTACGGTTGATGATATAAGTCCTGCATTACCCATAATAAGGAATATACCATATTTCCGATAGTTTAGGGTCCTTAAGGTAATGCAGGACTTATATCATCAACAGCATAGGAACATGCTTATTTACTATTACGATCATTATTTCTATTATTATCATCATTACTATTAGTACGATTATAAGTCTTATTGCTGTTACGGCCATGACTGCTATCATTGTGGCTACTTCTGTCTACCATGATTACTTTTTGGGCGAGCGGTTTCAAAACTTCGCGTCCGGCATCGTTGTTGGATGTCTACAGGGATTTGGGTTCTTTCGGGACTTGAGCCAGGGGCCCAAGCGCCAGGAAGAACTGTGTGGTTCCTCTAAAAGGATCTATGAATCTATAGGACGTCCTTTAAAGGATCTATGGGGGAGGGCTTGTTTTGGCTGTTCAGCTCCAGGAGTCGTGGCTCAAAGCCTGAACTGCAAAAACTAGCAATTAGGGTTTGGGGTTTAGGGTTTGGGATTTGTGTTGAGTCCCCAAGATTTCGTCCTATATCTTAATCTTAGATGCGTTTTTTCCAGGTTCTTTGGGGCAATGTCTGGCAAAGCTTGGGTATGTTTGCGACATTCACGAGCCCCCTTTCAGTGCGGGGGTGTGAAATGCGGAAGTGACGGGCTTGCCCCTAAACCCTAAACCTGCAATAGTCAGCAGGAAGTGACGTTTCGTAGAGTCTCCGTCTCCCTTGAACCCGACATCTTACTTGAGCCCTATACGCCTAAACCTTACATCCTAAACCCCCCCAACCCTTGAACCTTAAATCCCAGTTCCGACGTATAAGCCCCACATCCGAACCCTAAATCCTCAACCCCGAACCCTAAGCCCTTCTTTGAACTCTTGTGAAACCCATAATAGTATTGAGGCCTTAACGGAGCACGTCCTTCATCCTTTCCGACTCTAAAACCGGAAACCCTGAGACCCGGAACCCTAAGCTCCTGAAACCGTTATTAACGGTTTCAGGAGCTTAGGGTTTAAGGGTCTCAGGGTTTAAGGGTTTCAGGGTTTAGGGTTTAGGGTTTGAGGGTTTAGGGCTAAGCCCCTAAACCCTGAAAGCCCTAAACCCCTAAACCCCCTGGCCAACCCCTCAAACCCTAAACAAATATGAACCCTTTAAAGCCCTTAACTCTAAGCCCCCAAACCTGAAAACCCCTAAACCCGAAACTATCCTAAACTAAACCCTAAACCCCGACCCTAAGGCCCTATAAACCCTAAAGCCCTTTAAACCCGAAACTATCCTTAAACTAAAACCCTAAAGCCCTAAACCCCTAAACCCCGAAAGCCCTGAAGCCCTAAACCCCAGGCCTTCTTCGAGGACGCCGAGAGCTTACGGCGCCGCGTTGGGATTTCGGAGGTGGGTCTTTCTCGGGGGCCTCGGGGAATGGTGGTGCTACTGTTGATGATATAAATCCTGCAGTACCGTAAGGACCCTAACCTATGGGAAGTATGGTATATTCCTTATTTTGGGTTATGCAGGATTTATCTCATCAACCGTACTTTAGGGTTTAGGGTTTTAGGGTTTAGGGTTTAGTATAAGGGTTTTATACGGGCGCAGGGTTTAGGCTTTGGGTTTGCGGCAATGGTGGTGCTTTCAGGGTTTCGGTAAGTTTTGAGGGTTGGGTGTTTAGGGTTTAAGTTTTGGGGGTTCGGGGTTTTACGGTCTAGGGTTATGAAGGGTGCTACAAGGGTATTTTGAATGAGGGTTTAGGGTTTAGGATTTATGGAGCCATAAGGGTACATGTGGTCCACAAAGGTGAGTTTAAAGGTTTTACCGGATGTTGCAACGTAAAGACCTGATTCAGTGCTGAAGCATGGGAGGCTTTATGCCATTTAACTTAAAGCCTTCTGACTCCTAGGTATGTCCCTGGGAAGGTTCGGAATCTCCAGAGAGAAAGGGGGCTCTCTGGCAAAGACTCTCTTTAATCCGATATTACTTACTAGGCCTCCTAAATAATGTGTAGTACCCTTGAAATTCCCCTGAAACTCAACAACTTTTTGAGTCTAATCATTTAGGCCTCTACATTAAGGTCGAGGTGGCTTGGGGGATTCAGTATAGCAGGTTTCAAGCAGGGGATGGAGGAGAAGGGATGGAGGGATTGGGAGAGCAAGCCTTGCTTCATTGCAGCCTACCTGCGAATTGCTAAGTCCCAACCCTAAGCCCTGAACCCTTAAACCCTTAAACCCTAAGCCCTAAACCTGAAACCCTAAACTCTAAACCCTAAAGCCCCAAACCCTAAACCCCAAAACCCTGAACCCTTAAGCCCTAAGCCCCGAACCCTAAGCC
>CAJNJA010013315.1:0-12714 GCA_905231915.1 Symbiodinium necroappetens | reverse complement strand
ACAGATCTTAGAGGCGAGCCCCGCTATAGTATACTATAGCATAGTATGCTATGCTATACTATACTATACTACACTATGCTATCCGAAGACCTTGCGCCGGCTTGGGGTAGAGGTTCTTGCGCTTAAGGCTTAGGGTGGAAGAGTTTGAGGCAGCTTAGAATTTTGCTTTGGGGGGGGGCTACGGTAAAGTCTTCAAGCTTCAGGGCTGGAGTTGAGCATAACAAGTCTCAACACCTTGGCAACCCCTGCTTGCCCTGTTTCGTCCCCCCAAACCCCCAAAAACAAGAAAGCAACAAGCCTTCAGACCAAGGCGCCTTAAGGCCCTCAAAACCTTAAGCCCAAAAGCCTTAAGGACCCGAAAGACCGGCAGACCTTGCAAGTAGAGCTCTGAAGCTGCAAGGCCCTATCTGCAACCTTACTTTCTCCGTCCTTCGATCCTCCAAGCACCTGCCGGCAAAGGTGCAAAGCCTTCCAACTACGGCCCGAGGAAACAGAAACAAAAACAAAACCTAATTTAATATACAACCCGGAAGAGCCGGATCCCCAAAAAAGGTACCCCTCCCCACCAGCAAGCCTCATTATGAATTGGGGTTTCGGCTTGACGGTGACCTCAAAAGAAACCCCAAGCCCTGCACCCTGAACCGCTTATGAAACCCTGTCGTAACCCCCATAGGAACCCTTGAAGGAAACCCCTCAAGGAACCCGAAAAGCCGTCAGCGCCTGCTTCAGCAGCTCGGGTTGGAGCTTGCCCGCGACACTGAGCCAGGAAACGAGCTTTGCCGGATCCTGCCTGGGTTTAGGATATTTGGGGGTTAAGTTTCAGCCCTAGAAACTAAACCCTAAAACCCCTGGAGGCTTGGGGTCCAAGGGTTTGGGGTTCAAGCTGCTCAGGGTTCGCAAGAGTCTGAGGTTCGAAAGCGCGTTGGGTTCAATAAGATCTTAGCTTGCAAAGGCCGTTGAAGGCTCGAAGGGGACTAGGTTATTGGGAGAAGTGCAGACAGCTTGGATCTTGGTCTTCGTTTCTGAGGCTCAAGGAAGGGTCGTAGTGCAGTTCTTTGGCCACGGAAGTCTCTGGTCTGGGCACAGGGCCTTGCATTTTGTGCAGGGGCCTTGATAATTAGAGTAGGGTTTTGGGATGTTTTGGGTTATGTCATAGCAGAATACTAGAGCTTACAGTAAGGCCCCAAGGAATAACATATTGGTATAACGGTTCAGGCTTCTAGCGTAGGCTCTTCGGCTGTCCTGTGTCTGGTCTTGCGCGGGTTAGAAGAGCCTTCAGTGTTTGGCCTGGGGCTACCATAAGGGTTACTATAAAGGTCACTAAAAGGGCTACTATAAGTGAAGATATGAAAGCAGTCAGCGTAATTCATGCCACCTGGCAGCCAGTCAGCCAAGTGGTTGTGCAAGGGCATGCTGTGAGTGTTTTTGATCGGTCGGCCGGCTCTTAGAGAAGGCTCCCAAGTAAAGTCTTGGGCCTTGGGCCGGGTCGTTTAGAAGCGGTAGGATAGAGCATGCAAAAGCGAATGCTGATCATCGCAGCACGTTGGACGGTAAGTTCCAGCAGAGCATACGTGTGACGGTCGCTTGTCGGAAAGTCTCGAGTGTCCGAGTGCCTCCATGGTGCGCTTTGCTTCCTTTTAATCTGGAAGCCTGGGAAGCCATCGAGCTCTCTCGAAGAAGGGCTACTATAAAGGTTCAATAACCCGTTTAGGGTTGAGGGCGTTTAGGAACTCGTAAGCAGTCGACCTTGAAGCCCTCAGCGACTCATCTTGTGCCTATACCTTGGACCACTCTGGCTAGGTTCAAACCTAGTTTCCAGAATTTTCCAGAGAGCCTTAGACCCTGAGTCCCAGGGACTAGTGACTAGGGCCTGGAATGTGTAGCTTTGTTGCTTTTTTTCCAGGATTCCAGGTTTAAGAACTTGAGAAGACTACAGAGTGCGAAGAAGAAGAGGAGAAAGAAGAATTGCTTGTCAGAGACAGCAAAACAAACGCCCCCCAGCGTAGCCCCATTACTTCTCTGTAGCCTTTTGAATACAGCGGTTCTTGTTGGACACATGCATACCTCAGAGCTCGGCACCCCACCTCATCCATCTTCCAAAAGAGCGCTACATCATGAAATCCCGTGTGACCTGGAACTTCCCAAAGTCCCAACCCTATGCGTACAGAGTAACACGGGCCTACATCTGCAACGGCAGACCCTAACCTTTCACGCGACCTGCTAGACAACCCTACACCCTGAACCCTAAACCTTTACACGCTGCAGGCCACATGGAACCGAAACCGCAAGTGCCAGAGCTTCAGGAAGCAAGGCTTGAGTCGAGCATCGGCTGCGAACTCCCCACCGACTGCAGCAAAGACTGTTGATGGCCTGGTGTGGCTTAGGGTTTAGGGTGCGGCTGGAGCTCTTGGATGCAAGGTTTAGTCAGGGTGTAGGGTTTAGGAATAGGGTAACAAGCGTAAGCATGTCCGAAGAAACTCAACAAAGAGAAGCCCCCCATGGCGCGCCTTGTTGCGACCCTGGCTTTCCGAACCTGCCGTGTTCAGGGTTTACGGTTGAGAGGTTTAGGAAGCTTAAGGGGTCTAGGGTACAATAGGGTTTTTGCCCCAATATAGTGTTTAAATATAATAAGGAGCCCCCAAAAGTATCGGTCATTATTTAGGCCCCCTACATTAGGGGTTTACTTTCCAAGGTTCGGAGCTCAGGGTTCTGGACGCCTGGGTCCCGGAGTCTTCCTATCGACTCAGGAGCTCCAAGCCTTGAGCCCCTCAAAGGAAGGAACCCGTTTAGGGTTTAGGGTCTAGGGTTTAGGGCTTAGGGTTTAGGGTCTAGGGTCTAGGGTTTAGGGCTTAGGGTTTAGGGTCTAGGGCTTAGGGTTTAGGGAGGGTCCAGGGTTTAGAGTTTAGGGCGTAATCCGACACCCTACTGAACCCCAAAGCCCAAACCGTGAGTACCCCCAAACTAGAATAGGGCTTTTGGGGCCCATTATACTCTAATCATAATGAGGAACCATATAGCGGCCTTTACGATTAGAATAGGGTTTTGGGGTATTGCAAACCCAGCCAAACAAAAAGCTGGAACCATGCCCATCGCGGCATCTGATTCCGTGCCATGGCTTGACTGGCAGCTGTCAAGCCCATGTCTGCGATTCTGAGCATCTCGTGCCTCATCGCAGATGCTTCGGAATATTGGTTTCTTGGGCCTTCGAGTCCAGGACTCTCATGACTTCGGGTTTGGAGCTTCGAGTTGGAGTCCGCGGTCTACAGCTAAGAGTATGGAGTTCGGAGCTTGTGTGCTACTGGCAAGTGCACTGAAGCCCCGAAAAAATATTCGATCCTGGCCCACTTCAGGCACTGGCCAACTGGCATGTGGCGGCGACGCGGCTGGACACGATGTCGTGATGAGTGCACCAGCCTAGAGCGGCGGCTCCCGATCTGAAAGGGAGCTAAACCCAAGCCGCAGTCGATCGCGATGACAATCACAACGAGCATAGTACACGTTTTGGCTCAACTGTAACAGCAATTTTTGCCGAGTCCCCAACAGGAACACGCATGGAAGCCTGATTGCAGCAACCGAACTGAGCACAGCACCAAGTGTCTCAAGAAAGGCGCATGCCGCGTGCTGGCATGCGCCATTAAAAAGGCCTAGGCACGACTGCGTGGACGTGGGGTTTGAGTTTGGGGCAACACAAAGTACTAGAGGCCTTTGCAACCGTTGGAACGGCACCAAGCACTTCCTGGCCCTACACCGCTCCCCCATCTGCATGAACGGAACGTAAACACAAAGGTCCAGGTTGTTGAAACACGGAAAGTCTCCGTTTCCGTGTCATGGAAGTGTGGTTTCCACGAGTTCGTCTGCTTCGAGCCCACCCCCCATCTCAGCCTGGAGGTCTGTTCGCAGTTTTTGCGACCATGGCTCCTGCGACAGAGGGACACGCCGGCGCATAAATTAACATGAGGTAATCTAGACCTTATCAAGACACAAAAACCTGCCTTGCCGCGGAATCGAAACCACAAACAAAGAAACAACACAGCAAACAAATACACTTGCAAGCTCCAAGGCAGGGCTACCGGTGGTGGTGGTGGTGGTGGTGGTGGTGGTGGCAGCAGCAGCCACAATGGTAATGATCCTATATAGCATAATATACAAACTACGCTACACTGTCCTATCCTATACGATACTGTACTATACCATACGATACTATACTATACCTGTCTATACTGTACTATAGTATGCTTTAACATAACATGCTATAGCATGACCTGTTAATGGTAACCATAAGTTGTGTCGGTATACTCATGATGAGAATCATAGTAACAATACACATAAATATTTATAGCAGTGATATAGTAGTAACAATGTTAATTGTCATAATGATAATACTGATGGTCATAATAACAAAAATAATAACACTGACAACAGTACAACAACAACAACAGTCCTAGCTCTGAAGTACCTGAAGCCCTCGAATGCCCTCGAACACCCCAAGTGATGCCTTCGGAACTAACGGCGTTCCCGCCTTTCAACCCGGAAGTGCGGATTTTGTGGGCAAGGGCCATTCTGCTCTGGGATACGGAAACCGTGCTTGCGCCTTATAGGGAGTTCGCGTATACTTTAGGGGCTTAGGGTTTAAATAAGGGTTTCTGCATTGGGCCATCCTACGCCGAAAACCTGAACCTCAAAACAGCCGAAAACGATAAATCGGCCTCGAAGATAAATCGCAGCGCCGCGTTTTGCTGAGGCCGCGGAACGAAGGGAAGTGCATACAGAGGAGAAAGGCCTAAAAGCGATGCGGCTTTAGGATTCGAAGTGCTTCATTTTAAGCACTTAAACCCCAATTTTGACCAAACCTAAGTGCAAGACAACTCCAAAAAAATCTACAATAACAATAACAATAAGACGATAATGTTACTAATAGCAAAGACTGAGATATCGTGGCCTGGTGGGACTAGGCCTGGCATTGCTTTGCTTGGTTTAGTATTAGGGTTCGGTTCCAGGGTTTAGGGTTCAGGGTTTGGGGTTCAGGCGGGTTCGGGCTTTGGTGTAGGGTTTAAGGTTTAATTGTTTCGGGTTCAAGGTTCAAGGTTTAAGCGTGGTTTCGGGTCTAAGCAGGTGCACCCAATGTCTGCAGGAGCAGATTTTCCATTCGAAGTTTGGCGTTCGCAGGAGAGCATGTCAGAACTCGAGACACAACAGCTGTTCTGATTGACCTTCTCAAACATCACCAGCCCTAGACAGGCAAAGGATTTCAAGGGCCCTGCTCTGCTGCGTCGCATCTGCGCCTGCTGAAGGTCTGGTGGCGAGAAATGCCTGCCGTGGTGTCTCCCGTCTCTTCCACACTTAAACTCCGACTTGCTCCACAACAGACTTTCCCCCCGCAACAAATACACAAGGCTTTTAAAGGCGCTTAAGCTCAAACCCTGAACCCACAGCTTCCCACCCCTACGAGACACCCTCAATCCTTCAAGCCCTGAGTACAACTTGAAACCCCAAAACAAAAACCTGGTATACCATGAAGCTCCCCACAAAAACCCAGATGAGAACTCGATGCCCCCTCAACCTCTTGAACCTTTCATGGCCACCTTTACCGGAAGCCTGATAGAAACGCTTCTAGGCCCCCTCTGGGCTCCAAGTATCCCGGGAAGGCCAGCCTTGAGATCGGTGAAGTCGGGATCAGACCTGGACAGGTCAGTGGATGAAGCAGAGAAGGCAGAAACATGTATAATACCTTATAGCAGTATACAACAACAGTAATAGTAATACTGATAACACTGGCAATCATAATACTAATAAGAAGAAGAAGAATAGCAATAAAATTTATACGGTTATCTTCAGTTATATCCATACCTAAAAAACTACTATAGTATGAGGTTCGTTTAGGGTTTAGGGTTTAGGGGTTGGGTGGGGGTTCAGGGGGGTGCCTTATCTTGAGGATGCTCATGGTCAGTGTGGTAAGGGCCAAACACTTCGGGACTGGATTAAGGCCCCTTCTTCTCGGAACTTCGAAAACTCTCAGATCGGGAATATGTGATCATACGTGTGCCTAGGGTTTCGGGTTGTAGGACCTTTGGGTCCTATATAAGCTCTAGACGCCGAGGGTGGCACAGAGTGGGCGATCCAGGCGGCTGCTCCTTCCCCGCAGCCTCAGAGTGGCCAAGACGGGTTTAGGGTTTAGGGAGGGGCCTCTTCACGGGAAAGGCACAGAAGGTCTGCTCGAAGCCGAAATGGAAGGCTCAGGCTTTCTGGTTTCAGGCTTTGGTGTAGGCTGCACTGGGGGGGGCGTTGGCCAGGAGGTGCAGACCCTATTATTACTATCTATCTATCTATCTATCTATCTATCTATCTATATATATATATATCAATATCTGTGTGTATGTATATATATATATATATTCGGCTATAGCTTTGTATCACACTCTAATTCAATTATGTTCTATTCTAAACTCAAAACCCTAGAAAGTCTTGATCGTCGGCCACAGGACAAGCAATCACAGTCTTAAGAAATTGGAGAACGAAGACTGATGCTTGGTTTGTCGTGCTCGCTGATTCAGCAGTAGCAAAAGCAGCCCTTATAGCAACACTTTTCGTAACCCTTGTAGAAACACTTGTAACAATCCTCGTGGTAATACTGTACTTTAACCCCTGTAGTAAACCCTAGACCCTAAACCCTTGTAGTCATCCTGTGGTAGTCACCCCCACAAAATGAGCTCTCCGAGCTTCCCTGCATCCTCGAGCGCCTCAAAAACATCAGGCTTGCCAACGCAAGGGGGCAACGGCTTCCGGAGTAAAGTCGGGGTTACCACAAGGGCTACTATAAGGACTCCTCTCAGGGCTGTTTATTAATTAATTACTTTACTGTAGTTTTAGAGGGTTTGATATGGGAAACCGGCGAATAATTACATATACTACTCCTGGGGAGTGTTAAAATATACCCTAAAAATCTACTCGGGCCTGTATTACCCAGGCTGGTGGGATCCGGGGATTTAGGGTACCAACAACAGAAACAGGAACAGCAACGAGAACCGCGACAACAACATCTAGAGCCGTAGTACAAAATGTTGTTGACACATGTACAAGAAATAAGCATCGTCCAGCCGAAGCGATCTGCAGCAGCACAACATAACTTCGTTGTTCTTATCATGGTCGTCATGTGAGGCATTCTAGGAGCTGAAATATCCGCGCTACGGCTAGACGCACCCCCACACCCCACCCCTTCAAAAACACACCTTTTCGTTGATGCCTTCCTGGTCTGATAGGTGCCAAAGTAGACGTGCAGTCGGAGTTCCAAGGAACACCTGGCTGCTGTGCGAATGGTGTGTAACATATAGTATCTAGAAATGAGGGCTTACTGTAGACTAGGATTAGCGGTGCAATCGTTAAAAGGAGGCTTGCAAGATTTAGGTCCTTCGAGGGGTTGTGTCCCCCCCGTTCCAGCTGTGTGGAGGCTTGGGATTGTGAGCACGTCCGCGCGACTGTACGCGCAATCGTGGTTTGCTGATTACACCAACTCATCGACAGCATCCTTACAAGTGAGATCCCGCACCTGCTAACAGTACACATGTTCTCGGTATCAATGATTTCGCTGTGCTTCTGATGAATGCTTTTCTCGTTGCTAGTAAGTCTGCAAGAACTTGCATTGCAAAAAAATACAGTTACACTGCTGCTGTGTTCTGCTACTAATCACTACTGTGATGAATGAGCCGCACTGTCATTCTCCGACCATGATTCGAAAAGGATTGAGCCTTGTTCTTTGCATGGTCGTCGGTTTGCCATTGCTCTGCATTGCAGCTAGTTCCCTTCCTAATTGCTGCTGGATGCTTCTTGCGGGTGTAGCTCCCACTACCATGCCTACTCCCACTCCTACTGAATCTGCTTCTGCTTCTACTGCTACCACTACTTCTACCACTCCTGCCACTCCTACTACTGGTACTGCTGCTACTGCCAGTACTGCCAGGACTAATTACGAGCAATACGACCACTGCTTCGACTGCCGCTACCACCACCACCACCACCACCACCACGACCACAACCACGTCTACTGGTACTGATGACCACAGCTTATCCATGCCGCTCGCGCTCCCCGCAGCTCCGAGCGAAAGAGGCCAGGGGTTCCCCAAGGAGCCGCTCGCGGAGTCAGGGGCAACAAGGTGCTTCCAGAGATCAAAGAAGGCATCCTCCGACGTGCTTCAGGATGCTTCAGGATATTGGGGGGCTCGGGATGATGTAGGATTCACTCGAATCCAAAAACACTTCGCGTGCCTCACACAGTCCTCGTAGAACCCCCGTATGCTATAGAACCCTACTCCCTCTCCATTTGACAAGCCGGTCTCTCCTTGTTCCCATCATCAAACTCCCGGAGTGCCTGGCATAGTTGGCAGCCGATATGTGTGACGAAGTGTTTATGTATGTATGTATGTATGTATGTATGTATGTGTGTGTGTATGTATGTATGTATGTATGTATGTATGTATGTATGTATGCCTGTGCGTATGTATGTGCGTATGTATGTATGTATGTATGTATGTATGTATGTATGTGTGTATAGATAGATAGATAGATAGATAGATAGACAGATAGATAGATAGATGGATAGACGGATGGATAGATGGACAGATGGATAGATGCATAGATGGATAGATTCATTGATTGATTGATTGATACCAGTAGACAGGTTAGGTCAGGCCAGGTCAGGTTAGAATAGAGTAGAATAGCTAGATAGCTAGCTAGCTAGATAGATAGATAGCTAGATCGATAGTTAGATAAGTGGATAGATAGACCGACACATGTACATACATGCATACAAACATACATACATACATCCATCCATCCATCCATCCATCCATCCATCCATCCATCCATGCATGCATGCATGCATGCATGCATGCATGCATACACACACACATCTGCATACGCATCTGCATATACATTTACATATACAGATACATATACACATACATGTACATATACATACATCTGTCTGTATATACATACGTATGTGCATGTATGTACACATATATTTATATATGTATATATACATGTGTATATAGATAGATATGCATATGTATATGTGTGTGTACATATATATATATACATGTAGACACACATGCATCCGCACATCTGTATATACAGATACATATGCACATTTACATATTCATATGTAGCTCGATGCGTGTATCCCTTTCTGTATGTATACACATGCAACATGTATGAATTACTAATATACACATACACACATAGTATGCCTACAGGGCTATGCTACAGTGGTAGCAGCATTCTGTCTGTCGGAACGAGACCCACCCCAGCAAGGCCTTGACGACAGCCAGCTCGGTGTGCCCCTCCAGTTGCGCGCACAGAAAGCCACAAACTTACTCTTCGGCGCCTACTGAACCCTACATCCTGAACACTGCAACCCTGCACCCCCTCCGCACATAAGCCCCGAAATTCTGAGCCCCTAAACCCTCGAACCTGGTTCACCCTACATCACCTACCCCTCCTTTATGTAGACCCTACAAAACCCCCAACTACCCCCTATAATCCCCAAACCCCTACTTAACCTCTTCTCAATCCTAGGCCCGAAACCCTCTTCACCCCGTAGCAAGCCCAAAATAAACCTTAAACCCTACGCCTATCTATCTGTCTAGCTATCCGTGTGTCCTTCTATCCACCCATCCATCTATCATTCGACCGATCTACCTACATAACGCTAAACCCTAAACCCAATAAGTATACCCCCAAAGTACACCATATCACCATATAAGACCGAGGCAGAGCTCCCGGCTTCCAGCAAACTCTCGGACAGGGCATCCGCCCCTGCCAGTCGCAGGCCCCTCTGGGAATGACAGACAGGTGGCCTGTCGAAACTTATGATGATGATGATGATGATGACGATGATGATGATGATGATGCTCATGATGATGGTGACGACGATGATGATGATGATGATGATGGGTAACAGTGATACTAACAATCATCTTCATCATTAAGAAACACTATAGTTAACCAAGATGTGCTCAGGGTAGCGGTCTGCTGAGGACAATCGTAAGCGAAAGAAAACAGGGCTCACATGAGATTGTATTGGAACTGCCAACAAAACCGTCCGTGGAAAAAAGCCGAATGAACTTCATACTCGAAGTTTGCCGGAAACCAAAACAACGGAAGTCAAGAATCCCTAGAAAAGGACCTCTAAACACCTCAAAAACCTTGTGAAGCCCTACGAAAACCTTTATAAACAAAAAAACCCTAAATCGCCCAACTGGCCGAGCCTGCGCCAGCTGCGTCACCCTCCGGGGCCTCCTGCGCTGCATTTGGAGCCTCAAAACACAGGGAGCACTGGGGGTTTAGGGTTTAGGGTTCAGGGTTCTTAGGGTTCTTAGGGCTCTTAGGGGTTTTAGGGTTTTATGGTTCGGGGTTTTGGGTGTGAGAGTCGCTGGAGGTGTTTATAGGGGTTCTATCGGGTGACAAAAAACGGCTGCCATAGGGTTACGATAAGGGATACAACAAGGACTACCATAATAAGTGTTACCGTAAGAGTCACTACAAGGATCCTACTGACGGTTCAGAAGTGATTTTTGCAACCCTTCGTCCAGATGATGTGTCTTGTAGGCAAACCCATAAACAAAAATAGATATTAACTCCTGGACTCTAAACCCCAACTCCCAAATCCTTGAACACCCTAAACCCCTGAAACCAAAACCATGGAATCCAGGCGGAGGCACCTGAAACATCGCAGGAAGCCTGGCTTTGCCTTGCAGCGATGGGCAAGAACCACCAAACCAAGCTTAGGAACTTTTTGGTTTTCGGATTTAGTCATTTTGAAGCTTAGGGGTTAATGTGGTTTAGGGGTTTGAACTGAATCAGGGACCTCTAGTTTGTTGCTCAGCTACCGTTGCCGGCCGGCAACAGCAGCACCGGCAGCAATAGCGGCCAGCATCGGCAGTTGCAACACTACTTGTAGTAGCAGAAATACCAGGGTATTCATGAACAGAGCAACAGGAAGACGAGCAAGGCACCAAAAACAAACCGGCTTCATTTCTGGGCCAATATCTCCGAGGTGCCCAGACAACGGTCCATGGCATCCAGCGTGTCCTGTGGACCCGAACACACGAGAGCAGCTCGGCGTTCGCCGGTTCTTGGGGATTGCTTGTTACTGTTATTGCTGTTTGATTATTGTTATTGTTATTGTTAATTATTGCTACTGCTACTGCTACTGTTACTGTTATTTGATATCGTTAACATGATTATCAGCATCACTAGTCTTTTTTGTTGTTATTGTTATCGCTATTGTTGCGTTGCTTATTGCTGTTATGAGTATTGTATATGACAGCTGCATTGTTACAGCTAATTATTATACTTATCTACAGTACCATTTGGGGCTTCGGACTTGGGGCGTTGGGGGGGCTTGTCGCTGGCCGGGAGGTTCCGCTAAGGTTTGTGGTTGGGCGGGGGTTCCGCAAAACGCCGGATCGTAACAAACGACTAACAAGACACCAAATTGTAACCCCAGAACAGCACGGTTATGAGACGCAACGAAAACCGTGGTAAACATCTCCGGCCTGGAGGCCATGAAACTGCAAGTACTCCCGGACAGCGTCCACCTCAAATGCTTGTCTGGCGAGTCTGGACTCTGAAGGGTTTGTGCATGAAAGACTTCAAGAGCCTTGGTAAGACTTTACATGTGCCAGCTCCACGCCTTACTGTACCCTCGAACCCGCCTGAGATCTTATACTTTTTTCCTTAATGTCCGGATAACAGAGCTTCCTGAAACACCTCGGCGATCTGCCGCGTTGAGGCCCGAACCACGAGCAGCTCACAGATCAAGCCGCCGAAGTTGCCTGCAAGCACTTCTTCTCTGCCGCAAAAATCGGCCTCCACAGTGAAAACAAAAACACCCGGTAGCTGCGTTACGCCCGTTACGCCCGAAATGAAAACACTCTGAAGAAGCGTAAGCCCGCGGCAGTCTCGCAGTACCGGGGTAGAGCTGGCAGCTGCGTACATCTCGGTTGCAAGGATTTAAAACCAGTTTTGGACGAGTCTTCAGGGCTCTGCCGATACCGAAAAAAGTCGCTATCATAAAACGACATCACCATCATCATCACCATGATCATCACCGGCATCGAAAGGATAACAGGGCTCAACAATTCGAAATCCATGTCGCTGCCCTCGTCATGTGCACGCTCTCTAGATCGTGGTTGCCACAGCATCAACACACATTTCCCAGTTAACCTTCAGATACTAAACCCTAAACCCTAAACCCCAAACCCTAAACCCCAAACCCCAAACCCTAAACTCCAAACCCTAAAACCTAAACCCTAGACCCTAAACCCCAAACCTTAAACCCTAAAACCCCACAGCCTAATGGATACTTTTGCTCCAAGGGGATTGCTAGGAAGCGATCCGAGGCTGCCACCAGAGGGTCTCCGTTGGGGTTCCGGGGCACCTGCACCTGCTCAGAGCGAGGGGTTCCCTGTGGGTTTTGGGGTTTAGGGGTTTCGGGTTTAGGGGTTTTAGGGTTTAGGGTTTTAGGGGTTTAGGGGTTTCGGGTTTGGGTTTTAGGGGTTTTAGGGGTTTTAGGGTTTAGGGTTTAGCAACTGAAGTCTGGCACTTGGCGCTCCGAACACTGACAACTAGCCACTCTTTTGCTATGAACTCAAGGCGCCTGCGGTACGCAAAGTCTTTCAAGTACATCCTAGCACTGACACTATACACGCTGCTACT